>CANYBF010103910.1:0-110919 GCA_948192965.1 Dalechampia spathulata
GTGATAAAATTTTTTTATAGACCTTTGAGTGTGTTTCTTCTCCATTTATATATATTTTTTCTATATATATATATATATATATATATATATATATATATATATATATATATATATATATATATCAATATCGAGTTGTTCCTGTGTTATCTATGTTTGAATACTGGATGTGTTTTCTGCATCTCCATGCAAGTTATAAAGCAGTTTCATGATTTTCTTTTGCAGGAACATTGCTCAACTTGCCAAGATTAAGATCATGAAAAGGCATGGTCAGTGGAAAGATCTCTTTGTGCCTCGCAGGTTTTATGCTGTCTTTCATCAAGTGGACTTGTTCTCCTTCATATTTCATGTGAACTATATGTCGACATTGTTAACATCTCATCTTCGTTGTTTCTTGTAATTTTGAACAGCATCAGGTCAATCGTTTGCCTTAACTTACCCAGCTTTTCTGGTGGGCTGAGCCCTTGGGGAACACCAAATAGCAAGAAACAGCGTGATGTGAGTTCACTTGGTTTAACTGCTTTTATGTCTGTCTCGATCACAAGCAAAACAGTTTTTTAACTTAATACAAACTGATGATAACATTCATACAAACTTCTGCATGTGCAGAGAGAACTGACTCCACCTTTGGTAGATGATGGACTTCTTGAGGTTGTTGGTTTTAGAGATGCTTGGCATGGGCTTGTTTTGCTTGCTCCAAATGGACATGGGACTCGTCTTGCACAGGTAAAAATTAAAATGTTCATGGTTAGCATATTTAAAATATATGATGCTAATGGTAGAGAGAATTCATTAAACCTAAAAATTAATTGGTAAGTTGAGGATGCTTGCCATCCTTATTATTTTGTGTTGGTGGATGATGTCATTTCTTTGTTATAGAATCAATTGATAGTGGCATATATATAAAACTCCAGGTTGCATTCATTTTTTGTTTATTTCTTTAACAATAGGCACACAGAATTCGCTTCGAGTTCCAGAAAGGTGCTGCTGACCATACATTTATGAGGATTGATGGGGAACCCTGGAAGCAACCACTTCCAGAAGATGATGACACCGTAGTAGTTGAAATTTCTCACCTTGGCCAGGTCAACATGCTTGCTACCCATGATTGCAGGTCGAAAAGTGTGGACGACGATCCCTCATCACCAAGCATTGATGATGATGGAGATGATGATAGTCATGGAGAAGAACCTGAAAATGGAGAAGAGCGGAAGAAATTCGGTGCAGCTGATACATTTAAGCTCCCGGATGGAGTTGAAATGTCCCATCTTAGTTAAACCTTTTGGAATGATGAGTTATTCGGCATGATAATGGGTGATTATGACTTCGTCATTAGCATTGCAATAATGGAGAGGTTTAACCAAGTGATCAAATGATCAAACATCAATTACGAAAGCTATTAAAATAATTCTGATAATCTCTAGTTTTCTTTTGATAGGATTGTCAACTTAAATATCCTTAAATTAATACGAGGATATTGGCCAATAGCATGTTATCTTTTTGAGCGAAAGCTTCCATTCTTTGTATTCTACGTTGTCAGGGCGGATGAAGCTTTTTGCCCTGTACATAAACAGTATGGCTATATTTCTTCATACATCCTATTCGAATCATCTTCCCACTGAAAAGGAGGAAGGTGATAATGAAATTATAATCTAATTTACGCAACATTGCACATGATAGGATTTCAGCTTAATCATACCATACCCTGTAATTAAACTAACAGTAAATCCTGGAGAAAGGAAGACAAGTCTACTTTATTTACATTCTATTAGAAAAGAAAAGGCCAACTGTCAAATATTAAACTGCATGAGCATTTGGAATTGCATGCATGTGGTTTTTTTGGAATAACAGCTAGCCAACCCTTTTCCGACAGAGGAGCAGGTCACTTGCCATCTTCTCTCCGACTTGCAACTTTATCAGCAAATTAATTTCATGATGATGTTTAGTTTATAGAATATCACGTAAAATAATCCTCTTTTTCCAAATGACTTAACACCCTGTGATGTCAAGCAAGCCTAAGCCTTAGCCTCTCAAGAAAGCCTTAGCCTCTCAAGAAATACATACCCAGTGCATTGTGAAATACATGCATCATATGCATAGATGATGATGCGTAATACAACACACAGAGTGAATGATGATGAGTTGGGTTGGATGAGAAACATCAGAGGTTAGATAACATACAAACTGCCATATGACATGACATTGTCATCATCTGCAAATCCTAGTCAGAAGAGCTTCATGTCTTCAGTTGTTGGGAGGGGACAGGACCCTACTCAACTAATGAATGGATTATTTGCTTATTGTTCAGCCACAAGCACTTGCCTTGCCAGAAATCGTGTTATATCAAGTTATGACTCCAAGGAGTGTTAAATGGTAATATACAAGGCAAAGAAGTAAAGCAACTTTGGGGAAAGCAAAAGGAATGGTGAATGATTTTACCACTTGCTTTGCTGAGATGGGAATGAATGATTGCAGTTGAAGAATGGGAAAAGGGCCACATGGGAAGTTTAAAGTCGATTTGCACCATCAATTCTTCCCAAATCATGCTGTCCAGCCTGCTCTCTCTCCTTCTGTTTTCTTTTTTCCATTCTTTTAAGCCAAACCCCGTCTACTCATTACAATCATTACATTGCTTTTCTTTTTCATCGCCTAGATTTTATTCCTACAGTATTTGGTTGATTTTTCATTACGTCCAAATTACAATATCTTTTCCAGTCAAAAAATTTCGTTTCTTTTGCCATGCTCAATCACTACATTAATATTTAGAATATCATAATGGTTTCTCTTTTCATGCCCATATCTCATGGAAGGTAAGGGTGGGTGGGAAGAATGCAACCGTAGCAGCCCCGAAGGCAGGCAATGATAAAACTAGTCAAGTTCGGAGAATACATTTTACGTAGATTTTTGTTATTTTTGATGTACATAATGAATATCCTCCTAATTGTATGGAAAAAATGCATTCTAAAATCTACTTTGATGAATTTATTAAGTTAACAGTAAAAAATTTTCAAACTGTATAACTATCAGTTCCCTCTGTTTGGATGGTTCTGCCAACTAAAAAGATCACTTGGATCCACATGGACCAAAACTTGAACACCTGAGTACCAAAAAATAAACAGTTGGGTGTACAGATTGCATGTAGTGTCAGCGGGGGAAAAAGAGAGTTTTACAATATTAATAATACACCACAACACACCACAGGGGTTATGCTTCTTAAAGGACATTAACCACACACACTTCCACCGATACCAAAAGTTCGGAGCCTCTGTAAAATGCCCTTTTGGCAGATTACTAATGCGGCTTCTTCTTCTTCCTCTTCTTCTTCTTCTTCTTCTACCAGCACGTCTTCCAGCTCTATGAGTAGTAATAATAGTCTTAACATCTCCCACCAATGCCACACTCAACAGCTTGGAGGAGAAAGACCCCCTCTTTATTCTACTACCACCACGGTGTCTCTTGTCGCAAAGTCGTTTTTGCCTACTAGAAGACGGCTTAGGCTTGATCCTCCAAACAAGCTCTACTTTCCTTGTAAGCCTCCTCCTCATCTTATGCCATCTACTTTTCATCTGATTTATTATCTAGTTGTTTATCTGCCATTTCTGGTGGGGGTACCCTTATTTTGCCGTATTTATTGATTTTTTCAACCAGAGTAAGCATGTTTACTAGCTACAGCTAGCCTTTATTGACGTGATCTGCGTATCATCAATAATCTTCTGGGTTGAGCTTTTGAGTCGATTTCTGTTGCATCTTCAAATTGAAATGCGAAAATGGCTTCGCTTGCTTATTCCTGCTCATATACTTATGCTTTCATCCCATAGTTCTGATGGTTTGAACCATGGTTCTCTACATTTGGATTTAAGTTTCTGTACTTGATCAGTTTTTAACGGATATCATTTAAACCAAGTTGGTATAGCTAATGTTCATTTCTTTGATACAACGTTTACTTAGTTTTCTTTTCAAATGAAATGACAGTAGTAGTATTTCTGAAGGCTCTTGTATCATTGTCATTCACTAGTTTATTTTAGATTTTGTTTTGCGATTGTTAACTGATTCTTTACGATTTCACTTTTCTGAAGATGAGCCTGGTAAACAGGTGAGGAGCGCCATTGGCATAAAAAACATTTCCAGATCTTATATTGCTTTCAAGGTACCCTGCCCGTTACTGATGACCTTTCTTGCACATAGCTCAGTGCAGTTTTTCCTTATTTTTTATTGACATTTCCTAAATAACTCTGACTGCGAATCATTATCATATATGGTTGCCAGTGTCTTGAGAATATTACTTTTATTTTATTCTTCTATCTGGAAAGGAGGCTAGGAAGTTTGCCAGCTAGATCCAGGTACTAGTTACACAAGTTAATGAACGAAATCTACCAGCAACCTATCAAGCAGCTGCCAGAATTTAATCCTTGCAATAAATCCTGTAATTTTTTCCACATTTTTGTTAAAAAATAAAGGTTTGAAACTCGACAGCAGAAGAAGTGCGAGTTGGGAATTGAAGGAAACATAAGGCTAGAGCTTACCTGCCGGAAAAAACATCTTGATGGTTATCACTGAGAATGTGAAAATTTATCGTGAACATTTATAGTCAATGGCCGAGATTTCAATCCTCTTTCCCTCTACCGTTTATCTTTTTGTTTCTGGTGTCTTAGTTGGATGGAATTTCATTTATCTAAGTGGTCTTGCCTTGTTAATGCTGTATATCAAATACTCTATGGCCGGCGCTGCTGTAGTTTCAAACAACTGCGCCAAAGAGCTGTTACATGCGACCGCCTGGAGGTATACTTGCTCCTGGTCAAAATCTTATTGCAACTGGTAATTCACCACCATCATGTTAAGGCTTATAACCATTCATGTAATTATTCTGATTCCAGAAAGTTTTTTTTCATTCTTATGATTATTAATCGTTACTTGATTAACAGTTTTCAAATTTGTGGAACCTCCTGAAAACAATGAGAGACATTTGGATCAGAAGAGCAGAGTCAAGTTCAAAATCATGAGCTTAAAAGTTAGAGCAGAAATGGAATATGTTCCTGAGATGGTACCCAAAATGATTTCCTTTTTCGACTCATTTGATGAATTATTATTTAGATTTATAATTCTGAGTGCTAGTCTTGGAGCAGTTGCGTTATTTTGTATATAATGATGATGTAACGGCCATATGCTAGTTTGGAGAGTTCGTGTTGGCATGAAACTTGTTATCTGCATATTTTCATAGCTATTTTAGAAGCCTGAATTGTAGCTCTGTTTTCCCGGGTTGCCGGTGGCATGGAAACTGGCAGTCGTGCGGAGACCTTATCTTTAGCGACTGTTGTTTCAAACGTTGTATAGGTATGCTTTAGATTCCCAGTTCTATGGACAGGCATAATGAAGTAGGTATGATTAGCAAGTGGCAAGTGTGAGTGTGTCGGTTGAGGTAGATGCTTCTGAATGTCACAACGAAACTTTCTTAATTGGAAAACAGTATGTGTAAGAGAACAGTAAACATGCCGCTTGTGCACAATAATTTTGGTACAGTTTGACGAGCACAAGGATCAAGTAGCGGTTGAGCAAATTTTGCGGGTCATTTTTCTTGATCCAGAATGCCCCAACCCTGTAAGTAGAAACAATTTATCATGATGTAGAGCTGGAATTATCAAACGTGCAATATTATGGAGCATGGACTTGTTATTTGTTATGTAAAGGCGCTGGAAAAACTTAAGCGACAATTGGCTGAAGCTGAAGCTGAGCTTGAGGCACGCAAGAAGCCTCCTGAAGAGACAGGCCCCAGAGTTGCTGTTATTGATGAATGGGTGAGAGATTTTTGTGTGTTTGTTTGTTTGTGTGTTTGTTTGTGATGGGTAGCATTATAAAGTTTGCTACTGAGACTGGTGCATATTGGCATATACAGAAAGAGCGGAGGGAAAGATACCTGGCAAGACAGCAGATTGAAGTGGATTCTGTGTAAAACAATTTGTTATGGGTGGTGTTGTAAGGAAGTAATATTTGTGGGAAAAGCATATATTTGATTTGGTGAGCATTTTGAGTGGGTATTGAGATATGTATGTATGTATCTATACACAAAGACTGCTCTGCTTGTGTTTTAGTGTTGCGTGATTTCTGGAGATGTTGCTTTTATGACGACATTTGATGGTATCAAAATTAACAATATTATTCCCTAACTGAATAATGGCATGCCAAGGCCCAAATACATCAACTTCAAGTTCCAAACCAAACCCATCCATTTGGTACCAGGGTATACATAAAGAGCAATAATGGAACCAGGCCACTCCCGATCGTCTCGTCAACACGTGTCTCTATCACGTGGGGGCAGGATGGGAGAGATAGACGACAAAACATTGAAAAGTGGGGAGGGTCCAATGAATGAATGAGTCATTCTAGATAAGTTCGCCACCTGTCCCCTTCCCTTCTCCTTTTCTTATCGCGATATTATGGTTTCTCTTTTCCATCATTGGCGAGAGGGAGGGGTAATTTATTAATACTATGGACTATTTGATTTGGAAGTAAAGGAGCAGAATAGAGAAGAGAGAAGAGAGAAGAGAGAGATTGGAAAATTGAATATATCAAGAGAAGAGAGATGCCCAAATTCTCATTACCCAAACAAACAAAATCAGTCTATATAAGTTTGTTTCGCAGAAGAGACCAATATCATTACCAGAAACCAGAATCACTCCTTGCTTCCTCCACTCCCACACTCTCCTCTTGTTTTCAAACCAACTATGAGTTCGTTGAACCGTGTTTGCATGGCCGCCAGCGTTGCTCTTGTGCAAGGCCTTCCCGACCAAGGTGGGAAGTCTTTACGCCACGCCAAGTCAAGGCTTTTCTCCGGCCATCTCCGACTGCTGCTGGGATCAGGACCTGCTGAACCTGATGACCGAGGAAAGCAAAACGATGAATCTTTCCGACGAGTTATGTATCTCAACTGTTGGGGCCAGGGCTGATCCACCTTTGCTTTGTATATATACAAACAAATCCGTAACTGTAAATACTAGAATTGGGAATGAAATTTATTGGGAAAACTCTTTCGGTGAATCTTTAGTGTATCATTATCATTACATATTGCTCGTGTTCATGGCACCATAACCTTGTGTAATTACTCCATCTCAACCCCGTCCAACATGATATATGATGATATGAACACTTTGTCGATGTCTGATTTGAGCGGTTCATCCAATATTAAGAGCTCTACATGACGATTTTCGCACTCCCATGATCAGATTTCAGCCGCCATCGGTGTTTCTTGTCATCCTAACCCACAGGAAAAAAAAAAGGCTTGTATGCAAGTCAAACTGTCTGCAACTTTTCATGATAAGAAGGAATGAGCGAATAACCAAAATTATGTTGATTTAAATCTGATCATTTTGATGATCAGAGCAGGGATTGGACAATGTATAAAAAACAAAACAGGAACACATCATAATTTCTCATGATCTCTCTCCGCTGTTGAGGTATCCATTTCACTTCCGTTAACCCATACCCCAACTGCACTCGGGAATGTTTCTTCATTCATGTTCAACTACATTAAACACATCTAGTCTTTCTCTTCATCGTACGAATATTCAGCCATATCTGGTAGCATCTCATCATCCTTCACCCTTCTTTTTTATTTGCTGTTTTGATTGAATACCCTTAAATCTTAATTCTAACCATAATCTTTCTTCTTAATAATAAAGCTGATTTGTATTCAAGGGTCCAGAGATTCGACAGAAAACTTATCGCCTATTTTAATAACTGGTATGGATAAGTTTTGACGTCCTAATCAAAAAGTGGATATCGTGGCCAATCATGACTTGTTGCTTTACAAAGCTCTGTAAGATTTGATGTAATCTTGTCTAAAAATACCCATATTTCTTATTTATGGATGGATGAAGTTCTCCTACACTCCAAAAAAAAAAAAAAAAGTGAAGACAAGTCAATTCTGCACTTGGTCTACATATAATAACACTGACAAATCAAAACCAACATTCTGGTAGTTGCATGGCCAGGAGGCCGATTGGCAACTCCAAGAAGGCATGTGCAAAATATATTCAAATGCAACAGTGCTGCTTTTACATGCGCAAAGCTTGTAACCAAACAAGAGTGATGGAGCTACATCTCTACAGCTGAGGCTCCCCACAAACAGTACGATTAGACAGGTAAAGAAAGCGTCCTCTGGCTTCCAAGGTTATTTGGTTTGATCTCCCATGAACTGACCTGCTGTGCTTCCTCGGCAAGAATAAAAGGCATCGAGATCTCATTGATCATCAGCTCCCCACAAAATGGACATTCACTGGCTATTGCATCATCCAACTGTGCACGGAGCTGACAATTCCAATATTGAAGAAAAAGGATTCAGACATCTAAGTTCGTTCATTTTAATTGTCCAGTTTGATTACTTTAACTAATACTAAGAAAGTTATTTAACAGTACATGTTTAACTAGAATATCTTTTTGATTTAACTAGAATATCTTTATGAAAATATTTATTGAGCAATTGCCAAATATTGCTCGAGTTGAATATACATTTATTCAATAAGATTAGTAGTAGAATAAGATGGACAATTTGCTAGGTAGACAATTATTTTGAAACAAAAGATTTTTCTTCAAGTGGATAATAAAAAAGAAGCGAAGGTAGTAGAAGAATGACAATAAGCAACTGCATAGTATATCCAGCGGTACGCAAATTAGCGGACCAGAACTAATGCTGAGACTTTTTTTCCCTCAAGTTGTAGAGAACTGTCCTATATTGACACTAGATTTGCAGATTAGGAACAAAAATAAACAGACCTTATCCACGGGGGTTATGCTAGCAATGGACTCCTCAGAAACACCACCATTCAAATCTTTCCCAGCTCCCTCACCCAATAAAGTTAATTGCTTCTGCAGATCAAGTATATATTCTGCCTGCATAATTCATGAGAAAACCATAGTTAATGAATTCGATCATATTAGCATTCAAGAATTGAAGTAAAGATTCATTCAAAACAAATGAGAAGATATGTATTTGAACAATATAAGCTGATTAGGAAGTTTTCACAAGAGATCCATTTGGTAATATTTCAACCAATAAGTGAAAAAAGTCAAACAACAACAACATTTTACAGCTAGATGTAGTTGTTACAGCAAGTAGATGATCTTCGAAGAGGACTAATTTGAATTTTAATTTAATTTCCCCTTTTGAATTGAAGCCCTTTTGGATAAACTAGCCTCAAACTTCAGTAAACCACATTTCAGCTAAATCATTTTCCGTTGCACATCTAATTTTATTAAAAAGTACCATGGGAAATACCAAAAGCTTACCTGATTTTCATTAGTACAACGCGTCACATGGGCAATCAAGCATTGCGCATGGAATGCATGTCCACATGGAAATACATAAAAGGGAGCCATTGGTCCTACTGATGTATAGCCTCGAGACATGCGATAATCTCCGCCCACAATCAAGATTTTCCGCTTACAAGCCTGACAACAAAATTTATAAGGCAGATATTTTTTATTTCCATCTCCAGCAAACAAGTTCCAATAATGACAAGTCGGACAAAAAGAAAACACATTAATTTCTTTAAAAAAAAAGTGCAGTGTGATGAAGATGTATTCCTGAACTTCTAGTCACTCGTGCAACTTTGCAGAATTCTTGCAAAGCAACAGAGGCAATTCTCAAAGACAAAAACAACTAGGCTGAGATTCCTGCCTGGCACACTTACAGGGTCAGTAAGGCCCCGAAAAAAGCTGATTTTGACATAGAACAGGAACAGTAATAGCACATCTAAAACTGTCCCCAAGTCATCGGGCTGTTTGATTCCTTTTTTTTAATTTCCTTGTTAAAACCAAAGTAGAAGTGGACCAGTTTTGAACAGGCTGTCCAAGGGCTGGTCCTGTCACTCATTTCTACAAACCAGATTCACTGGTTCCTCAACTGAAACCAGCAGATCTAAAACCGTGGCTCCCTAGAGTATGCATATAATGTTAGAGCTACACGACAAAAGTGTGATGGTATGATGAACAAGACCATCTAATTAAAGACAATTACATGTAGTTGTACCAACGCAACATGTAACCAGTCAAGAGAACTAAACCGTTGGATAACCATACCCCGCACTCCTCATCACGGTCAATAACAGCATATCTTTGAGCAAGTGCACTAATGTCATTTCGTATGTTGTCAGCACCATGTGTGGCATCATTCATCTCTTGCTTTAATTGTTCAATTTGCTTGTTGTAGTCCTCCAATGATGAACAAATAGCCTCCTGCATGGAAAGGACATAAATATTAATGGTCGCTCAAGACAAAACAGAAGACAGCGGCTATACTTGAAGATATAAATAATATAACTCAAAAGTATAAGTCCAAGTTCTTACCTTGAAGTCATCTATGAGTGCAAAGTCTGGAAAGAATGGTAATATATCTTCAATTTTTAGAAGGCCATCAGTTTCCTTGAGAAATGCTATTGCTTTCCTTATGTTCTCCCTTTTAGTGCCCTTTTCCAGTTCAATAACATGTTTGGCAACCATGAGCCAAAGCTTCTTTCTCAAGTCTTCGTCATCTTCAACCTTGTCAGCTTCGGCCATGGCAAGCTCAGGATCAACCTAGCACATCAAGATGAGAGGTATAAAATTGACATAAACCCCCAGAAAAAAAAGAGGACAACATGCCAACTAGGAAATTGTCACAAGAATACGTTTCTTGCAAAGGACTTTTCCTACTCAATATTTCTCTTGAACTGTGTACAGTGAATATGTAGTCCCTGAAGAAAATAATGACAATCAACTACACTAATGTATGAAATTTAAATAGGTTCCATATCTGAAAAAATTGAGAACTGCAATTAATACATCACGCTTTACATGAAATTTCTATGCGGCAGCTGACATCGACAAATTAGATTTTGCTATTATAAGTAGCTTTTCAACTTTTTTTCAAAAAAATTTACAGAATGTTAATATTTACATACTAAAACAAGAAAAAAATGAAGAATGAAAAAGGACATAAGGGCAAGCTAACCAATGGAAACCAAGTTGAACTTAAGTGCAAACAAAGAAAATCACCTGCAGAGCAAGAGCAACTGCCTCTTCGTGCATGGACATCATGCTGTATATATGAACACAGGCACGCATTCGCTTTTCCTTGAGGCAAAGACGCAAAGCATACTTGGGATCATAAAAGAAATCAGGTCCATTTTCTCTTCCTTTTCCAAACTTGCATTGTAGGAAACGCAGAAGTGCGCCATCATCTTCCTGATCATTGATCAGAGGAGAAAATTTTCATCAAAGAGTTCATTTAACCTACCATTTGTGAAAGCACAAATAAATAAATAAATTCTAGCGTTTTCCAGCAGAAAAATCACAAATAATAGGCCAACCTGCTTAGCATATAGAGATAAAAGCAAGTTGTGAATTCCAGGATCCTCATTATGTAAACGGTGAACACAAAATTCCAAATATTTGATGACTTCATGAGTTTCATTCCTGCATGTTATTAACCAGTAAAGACTGATGAAAAATTCAAATAGGAAACATGGATACAAAGTTCAATACCCAATACTTCAGAATCTAAACAGGGAACAAAACATCAAAAGATCATAGCACCTCTAATTGCTGCTCCATCAATTAACCGTCATTACAGATGGCAGGAGGTGCCACTTTCACTAAAGAAAGATAGTTGGCAACATACAGATCTCCAGATTCCTAAAAGGGTGTCTTATTGAAGGAACAGTGCAAGCACAATCTAAACTACATGAATACAGAACATCTGATTGCGAAGAGCAAAATAGAAACTAATCTAAATTCATTAACGTTACTAAAGAAAGAAACTATATTTCAATATCATGTTTTGCTAAACAACTACAGACTTGAGGAATATTACATCCCTCAAAACAGTATACTCATAACATGATAAATCAAACAAGAAGGTAGATAAATACAGAAATCAAAAAATAATGTGAGCAACCATATCACAGGGAACTGAATCAAAAGCTTTACATCTATAAATAATATTGGATGTCTAGAATCGGTAGTAACAGAAGCCATGTCAAAGGCATCAACTTTAGGAAAAAATTGCTTGGAACTGTAATCCTAGCACAAGATAGAATGCACTGTCCAGCACCATTTGCAAGTTTATTATGAATGAGAAACTAATGAACAATAAGCATCCTCTCGTTATGCTTAGACATGGCATATCGATTATACAAAGATGACAGAAACATGTAATAGGATCAAAGACATTACTTGGCATGAGGTTCACTGGAATAGCGCATCATTGCAGGAATCAGCTTCCTTGGGTTTAGGTTCTTTGTGGACATCCATGATTCCACGGTTTCATATGCATCAAGTGCAATAAGATCTGGGGCAAATTTGTACTGCAAATCAAAGCTGTCCCATTAATTACCCTTGACTGCAACTAAAAATAAAATGCAGTACTCTTATAGCCAACTTTGGAAATTGTGAAAATTGACCATGTTCTAATTAATGAACTTCACTCTGTACCTGAAGATCTATAGGAACAGCAGGTTTTTGAAGAACTTCTAGAGCTTTCTTCGCTTCTCCTTGCTGGATTTACAAGGCAGCCATCCGCAAATAGAGACAACCAAATTAAAGACATAGGGAAGAACGCCCCACAAATAGAACTCAAAACAGAGACAAAAAGAAATCAAAATCACCACTTTCAAATTCCTGATTCCGTTCAGTATTGAAATGCATTTGTTGAGCCAATAAATGTAAAGTGAAGAACTCAACACAGCACATACTTGTCTATTCATCCCTATAAGTGATTTAAGATTATTCACATTATGCAAGGGAAGCGTTATAAAATAATACTTCCTCTATTTCCCCACTACTTGTGCACTTTGGCTATTTCACCAGTATCATGAAAGTCATTTAACAGTATAGCATTTTACTAAAATATCCAGTAGAAATATTTAATAACCAAGTTTTAAAAAGTAAAGTTTGAGGTTTTCTTAGAGTTGAATAAACATTTCTTAAAGAAAGATAATATTGGAATAAAATTGACAATTTTATCTTGTTATTCTACTTGGACAAATATTTGGGAGTAAAACATTTTTCTAAAGTAGACAATTCAACAGGAATGGATGGAGTGGTTAGACATTTAATGATTTTGATCCATAATTCTGTTTAATGATTTTGACACATAATTCTGTTACAATGTTCATTATTAAGAGTACAAACTAAGTGACTAGGAGGACTTAAAATTTAGATATAATTTGGAAATTAATGGAATAATTTCCCAACCAAATGGTAGTCCTTGTAGTAACATTATGCCATAGAAAATGCTATAAATGGATAAATCCTTATACAGTAGAGCAATCAGATCAAAGAAAATACTTCAGTTATCATAATTTTCAAGACAAACACCCAGATTTGAATAGTTAAACTCAAATTTTAAAATTCAAAACACCAAAAGCATTCTATTGAGCAAATAAGGCAGTGTGCTAAAGCACCTGAATATAGTGATGAATTACAATCTCATACTGCCCCTTCAGACTAGCAAAATAAACCAATTCTTCAACCCTGCCATAGCTGCAGAAAAATGAATTACTTAAGACCCAATTAGAGCATCCATTCAACAGCCAACAGATAGTGAAGAGAAATTGACGACAAATAAGAAGATATAGTTGGAAATTTATATGCAATTTGTTCATCAATATCTAAGATTGTTTTAAGTAAACCAATCATATGAGTGAAAGGTCATCCATCATAAAAATAATAAAAATCTAAAACCCCAGACAAGTCAAAAAAATCCATTCTTTTATCACACATCAGATAATGCATGAAGAGTAAAACAGAATCATCAAGAAGTGCTGCATCACCAATAAATGTTAAAATGCAAAACATTTACTACATATGCCATGATTAGAGGCCCAAAATCAATGCAGTATGTAAAATCCTTGATCCTGGCTAGTGATAGCGTAAGTTGGGTTTGAAATGTATAATATGCAATAATTTAGTACATCAAACATAATTATGCAAACCTTGAAGTGGAATCATCAAAAAAAGTTATGACTTTAAATTCAAGGAAACATAACCATCAAAATGTCTGCCCATATGTTCCTAATGCTCGGTAACAAAGTAAACGCTCTAATGCCAAGCACTAATCAATCATAGTAGTTCATGCCCTTGGATAATTCAGAATTCAGAAGTAAACATACGAGCAGAACATTGATTTCCATTAAGTACAGATACAAAACCAGACGTGACAATAAACCTCCCAACCAATAAAATGCTTCTGCCATTTCAATCAATACAAAATGAAACCACTATAATGTTCTAAGTTCTCTAGGCTACCAAACAGGGAACCAAAGCAACAATGACGTAGAAAAAACATGATAAATATTACAACCATCTGTTCAATGGCCAACAGTATGCAGATAGATAGTGACAAAACAAAATTATGAAATGAAAGATCGTTGCAGCAAGATTACCTTTCTAATAATTTCATTGTGGTTGCCTCATCCAAAACATCCTTGCTGTCACTGAGGAAAGCACGAAACTCTTGAATGATTGATTGATACTCAGAGCAATGATTCTCTGAAGCATTATCTTCTTCCAAAAGTATCCGATTTATCTAAAACATATTTATATCATACAATTAAGTGTCAATTTTATGTCTCCAAGAATCAGTTGTATTGGTAAAATTTCACATCAAAGAAGAATCATTTAAATTAATGAATTCCCATGATTGGTGGGGTGAGATTCATCAAATCGAGCTTATGGATTTTTGACTCTTACCTCAATAACATCTAGGAGTTCTATGTTGCTTCTGTATTGTATTAAAGAATGGCATAGAGCAAATAAGCAGATAGATTTCACAAAAAATGATGCCAGAAAAAGAAAAGAACCTTGTCCAAGTATAGTTCAGTTGCCCAGGTTGAAATCATTGTTATTTGGCACTTGTCATCCTTTGTTAGATTGTCAAGCTTCCGCAACAAGAAAGTTCTCAAAGCATCCTGGAAGAAAGCAATGCCAGGCAAGAGTTTATTGATGTGAATTGCAAATTCCAGTATTCAATCAAAGTTCAATGGTCCCGGAAACTAAAATGATGATTTCTATTATTTTTAAAATGCATCAAAATCTTTCGCCAATTGTTCTGGAACATTTAATGAATCAAACGCCTGATTGTAGTTAGAACCAAAAACCATGCTCAGATTTTGCATGCAATTCATATCATGGCCAAAAATGTGAACTAGGTCAAGGATGTCGAAATAAATTTAGATTATTAGACAAGTAATCACCACTCTAGTGTGGATTTATGAATTAAATCAACTTTCATCTCAAATCCTAATAATCTTATGCATATGATATGCTAATTTTGCCATGAAACAACAATTACAGTGCATTACCTGTTCAGATGCACTAATAAACTTCAAAGTGATTTCCTCGAATGACAATACATGGTTTACCTGCAGAAAACCCGAAATCAGTTCAGAGTCTCTTGAACAGGAGTGGCAGGAAAAAGTTGTTGAATACTTCAATCGTTAGTTCTAACTCCCTAGCACAATATGGCAGTATGTGTTTATATTATTTACTGAAATCTGTAGTACTAATAATGCTTTTGATGAACAATATGTTCATAAATGCATCTTGTTTATTGAATTAAATGTCGAATTGCCGTGGTAAAGGAACCTTATAAAAGATTATATATTTCATTATTTTTTTTTAACTTTTTACATAAATTGATTGTGGCCAATGATACAGAATCAAGGATGAGATGATTAAAATGAGAGAGAGAGAGGAATAAGTTGAAACATCTGTATGGGTCGCCCACCACACATTCAGAAAGAACTCATTTTAGTCATGTTACATGAAGAAAATTTATCAGTGAGTCTGTTGACCAACATAAATACAAAAACAGACACATCAGACTGATAAAAGAGATACATTGAGATGTAAAGAATGAGATTACTTTTGCATAGAACGAAGCTGCTCTGAGGTAATCCCTGGAGGCAAATGCAGCATCTGCCTGTATAAGAAACCATATTGCAATAACAAAGAAAATTCTCAATATCATCTTCTTCTCGATGCATTTAGTATCATAATTCAATACCTTTACAAAGAGAATAATAAAATGATAGTCCATATTTGAAAATAATACTCATTATATTACTTGCAATCAGGTTTTTCCTATATGACCTGCAACAAATATACTTGATCCCTCTGGAGTGGGTCGCGACAATTTGCTAAAGCTGCAGCATATTCTTTCATGTCTAGGTACACTTTCCACATGTCCCGGCCTTCATCATTAACAGACACCTATATTATGTAAAATTCAAAAGCATGAACAAAAATGTTACAGTATTTTATTACTAAAGAAATGTAAATCCAACATCGTATTCAAACCTGGAATATAGAATTTTGATCATATGCATAAAACAAGCCAGCAGTGGCATCGCTACATAATCCAGTAATATCCCTTGAAACAGATTCTGATGTTTGATCAAACTGAAGCTCCTCTATAATTTGCTCATTGATTCTGTTCACAACCTAAAAGGAAATAAAATGGCTTAAAATGAAAGAAAGATAAATGCCTAACACATGGAATCCAAAATAAATGCAAAAGGAATCTCATTTAAAATCCAAGAAAATTCCCAGCCAATTGAAACCACAGCAATAAGAAAAGGAAAAAGTTTAAGGAATGTTGAAATATTAGCAAAATCCCTTGTCTGCACATATCAAATAAACAAGAGTTGGCATCGTCAAGAGTAAAACTAAGCATGATGGCTTATTATTTATGACTCACCTTAACCTTGTTTCCGATTAGAAGCAAAAAATGAAATTCAGAAACTGCCATTGAAGTTGGTTTAATTGCATCAGCACCGTTACTCAGTTTTGAATAGTCCAGAAGAGCCTTGTTTTCCACAAAATTTTCATCTCCATTTGGGTAACTGCCCAACCAGTTAAATTATTGGATGAAAAAACTTTATAAGGTAACAAACTGCATAAATCCACAGAATACGCTCAACTTTTTATACACAGAAAAAAAAAAAGACAATAACTGGTAGTAACATGGTTTTAAATTTATAGATCAGTTAAAGTGATTAAATTGTTGAAAGATATAATAAAAACGAATGATAAATACAAGAACTCAGGACTGATGATTAGTTAATACAAAAAAAGGTTAAAATTTTTCATTATCTACCTGTGCTGTGCACCAAAATTTAGACCTCCATGATATATACCTGCTCCAGAAAGCCATGCAAAATGGACAGCTCTTCTCTGCTTGATGTAGTAATGCAGCTCACTGAAAATTTATGAATTGTGGGACAGGAAATGATCAGCAAGTTCCAATTAACATGGAAAGTAAAAACGCTCCAACCATTTATAGATACTTGATAAACGAGAGGAAAGGTTCCTATAAAGATTAAAATTTTAACATCTCAGACAGTCTGATATAACTTTAGTATAGAAGGAAGGGCTTGCCTGTTTGGTATTTCCCCAGGAAGCTCCATAAAATGCACTGCACGTTCCAAATAACTAGCAAATACCGTCTAGGAATGAAACAAGAACTTAGCTTAGGGAAAGAAAGGTTATATTCACTAAACAGAAACAATGGTCTGATCAGCTTTAGAAAAATAAGCTAAGAGTTAAACATAACAAAATAAGGCCAAATTTCAGCTCCACAAAACCTTAATTAGCATGTAAAACGGGGAGGAGACAGACATACCTCAAGCGATCCAATTCCAGTGAATGAATAAAGACGTGTAGGAGTAACAGCCATAACATAATATCTTGTTCCATAGCTTAAGTTTGCTGTTTCCATCTGCACATAATCTAACATTAAAACTTTTATCCAACAGGCCAATTTTTGTAGGCTTTATCAAAATAGAAAGAGTTGACCTGCAAGCCCATGAAAGCTTCAGGAAGTTCATTTAATTGAAAAAGGAACTTGGCATACTTCTCTCTTTTATCCTTCTCATCAACTGCAATCTCATGAAGTTGCCCATTATCTGTCCCTAAAATAACTTCTTTCGTGGAAGCTACATTTCAAAACAAACATCTCTGAATAAACCATTAACTTATCACTTAAAGCGAATAGGCAAATGGCAACATTAGCTATTAAAGAAGAAGCGGGAAAAAAAAGAAAAAAAAAATTGCCGGTACCTTCAGTAATCAATTGCCTATTCCAAGCTACAGCATTGACAACAAGACCTTTCAATTTGGTTAAAACACGCGGCTTATTCCATTTAGCATGAGAATAATAAGTTTCAGCACCTCCGGTCCCAATCACCGTAGCAATACAGTGACTACCTCCTGGATCCACAAACACTCTGTGTATGCTTTGCTCTCCACCTCTTCCCGCACAAAGATCCATGTCTTTAAAAGACATTCCAATTTTGTAGCAATTAGCAGACAGACAAACAGGTAAACAGCTGATTTAATCGAATTGGTCAAAGTATGAAGGGCAATTCGGATTACCATAAGAATCGCCGACGCCAAAATCGTGTCTAATGATCCATCCTTTACTAGTTCCTATTACAATTACGTCATTTCCAGCTGCCATACATGTAATCGATCCTCTCCCTTTCGTTGCATATCGTTCAAGAAGATCGACCGTCAATACCTGCCTCCCCCCTTCTTCCATCTTTTCTCTTTGGTTTTAGCTGATCTCCTCTGCTTTTCAAACGTAGTCTTGTGTATGTGGATGTGTATGTGTATGTGTGTGTATATATCATATATTATTTAAAAATATATTAGATATTATTTTATTGTTAAAATGACACTTTTTATATCTACACTGGTGTTTGAGCCTGTGCCATATAATGGGCCCATATAATGGGCAAAATCAATTATAATCCGCAAACGGGGAACCACCTCCACGGGTTCTTCACGCTGCCCTTGCTGCTGATTTATCAGCTTTCAGTTTTCACCACCAACCAGGTACTCACTATATTCTCCTGTTTAAACTCCCTTAAAATTGTCTAGCTAAGTATACTATTTCATTGCTATATTCTTCTCTTAAATAAACAAAGTAAAAGGCAAAAGAAGAAGAAATCTTTGTCATGGAGTCACCGTCTCATTCCAATTCAATCGAGGACATCTTTGATTCGTCATTAAATCTAGAGGATACCCACTTCAAAGAAGGCTATGAAGAAGGCTATAAGCATGGTCTTATCGCCGGAAAAGATGAGGCTCGTCAAGTGGGCCTTAAGACAGGATTTGAGGTTGGTGAAGAACTTGGATTTTATCAGGGCTGTGTTGATATCTGGAACTCGGCCATTCAAATCGATCCCAATGCTTTTTCCAACCGAGTCAAACAGTTTATTAAACAAATGGAAGATTTGATCAAGAAATTCCCTTTGTTGGATCCTGAGAATGAGAGCGTGCAAGAGATTATGGATAGTTTAAGGTTGAAGTTTAAGGCTATAGGAGCTAGTACGGGTGTGAAATTGTATGACGGATACCCTAAACCCAAAGATGTTGAATTTTGAAGGTTTGATTGTCAAGATATGCGAAGATTGTTAGTTGTTTCTTGTACAACTTCTATTGTAGCTAGCTTCTTTTTAATAAATTTTGTAAATGTTTGAACTTTATAGCCTTTTACTTTGTTTCTTCGAAAAGAATGTAATTTCACACTTTCATGCTCAAGTACCTTGAATTGATTTCAGCTATTCATAATGGTAATTGATACTTCTGTATTACAGTCTTGTGGATCCTTTTGACAACGGTTAAATTTCAGAAAAGTCTGCGCCTTGTTGCATGTGGTATTTGTGGAATAGAAAAAGATATATTTCTTATCAAAGTTTTCATGATTTGAATTTTTGGAGGAATGGCCGTAACCTGAATCCATCTATTTAGCTGATTCAGCTCCGCCCTATCGGAGAGTGAATTATTTATGAATTTTCAGATAGGGAGGATGTAGGGTATAGGAATTAATCCGCAAACATTTTTTTAGCCATTAAATTATTTGATATAAACTGTGTCCAAACCCAAGTTTATAATCTTGCCAAGTTTTTATTTTGAATATTTTATCCTCAATTTTCAATTCTCCCATGTCTGAAATTGTTAGCATGGTTTGTGAAGGATATTACTTAGCAATGGTTGTTTTTATTGCAACGTGTTTAACTGACTGGTTTAGGCCTTGTGTCCCCCTAGAATCATAATCACGGCAATATTGCCATATTATCATCTAAATCATTTCCCTATGCAGCTTGTCATAGGGTGCAAGGAGGAGAAAATGTTGAAATGGACTCTTGCTTGCTGCAAGGTCTACATATCTGAAAGCCGAAACAAGGCTGCTTTGGAATCAATTGAGAAGGCAGCAAAGCTATTTCCTCAGGCACGTATTATTAACAAGTTTGAGGATGTGACCTACAATAGAGTTGGTTATACTCTTGTTTCAAGCTTGGCTTCAGAGTCATCTTCTAATACATGTCCTCTGAAGAGTTCTGTGCTTGCCATGGTTAAAGCTGCTTTTGAAGCTATTGATTTTGAGCAGCATTCTGGGAGCCATCCTCGGCTTGGAGTTGTTGATCATGTTTGCTTTCATCCTCTAGTAAATGCATCTTTAGATCAAGCAGCAGGAATAGCAAAGGCCTTGGCAGTAGATGTTGGCTCTAGTCTTCAAGGTTTGAACGCTTGCCCAACTCTTCTAAATTTTAATTCCAAGCTACTTATGCCATATGCTATGTGGATCCTCGTTTTCAATTCATTGTGATTCTGGACTATATTTTCCAAAAGGATATATAAACTTGCTGGAAGCCTTTCATTAACCAAAATTTAATTGAAGGTGCTAACTCCTGATCGTGATATTTTGTTGTGCTTATTCCAGTTTTTGTCATTCTGCTGTCATTAATTGACAGCTGAAAGTTGACCATAATTTAAAACTACTTGAAATACTTATTCTTAACAGGAATCCTTGGAACAACCATTAGTTTCCGAAATTTCAAGAAATATCGGTAGATGATTTTTTCTTGTTCGTTGGATTAGTTCCAAAGTATATTTATTTTCTGCATTACTGATGATCTGATGTGTCGCTTGCAGTTCCTACCTTTCTATATGGAGCTGCTCATGAACAAGGAAGAACGCTTGATTCAATCAGAAGAGAGCTGGGTTATTTCAAGCCAAATTTTGGAAACCAGTGGACAGGGGGGAGAAAAGCAGAGTTATTGCCTGTAAAACCAGATGAAGGTCCAACTCAAGCCACTCCAGGAAAAGGCATAGCTGTAATTGGAGCAACCCAGTGGGTTGACAACTATAATATCCCTATCAACTCTACTAATACCACCGCTGTCCGTAGAATTGCGAAACGGGTCAGTGGTAGAGGAGGAGGGCTTGCATCAGTACAAGCGATGGCGCTTGCACATGGCGATGATGTTATTGAAGTTGCTTGTAACTTGTTGAACCCAAGTAAAGTGGGAGGACAAAGAGTCCAGGAAGAGGTCGAGAAGCTTGCAGAGGAAGAGGACATGGCTGTGGGGAAGGGATACTTCACTGATTTTTCACGGGATAAAATTATTCAAAGTTACTTGGAGTCGAGTTCCTAATCCTAATCTTAATTATTGAACGTATGGTCGCTTCCTCATCAGCATTCAGAAATTACAGTGAAATAGGCTTAGTGAACAAAGATCAAGTGTTTTCATCGATATCTTTATCCCATTATTTTATTTTTGTGATTATAGTCCAAGATCAATCATCGATTCTCCTAGAATTCTCAACTTGTAAAATCTGCCAAATTCGATATCCTTTATCAATGGTTTTCCAAGTTAGATAAAGATTAAGACCTTGCTGAATCGAGTATAACACCATAATAAATTCTTTAAATATGTGAAGGGTGTTTGATGGGCTAACGAAATATCAGATGGCACGACTTAGCTGGGCTGTTGCTAGAGATGAAAGGCTGCCGCACGCGGTTAAGGCCAGAGGCAGAAGGATAATAGTCGGGGCCGGCCATTATTAGAAAATGTGCTTAACATGTCCAACCATGGCCTGGTTCACGACAGACGCATACATGGCTTTTTCTTTAAAAACATTGATACACGCACCTCGAAGCAACATTGACATATGACAATGACCTTAGACCTGCAACCTCAAGGTGCGTTCATGTGTCTCCTTCCTCGAGCGTTATTGGTTTCTAGTTCAACGGAGATAGCAGAGACGCATAAGATCTTTCGTGCACTAAGGTGATGGATATTATGATTTCAGTGCCAATAAAAAAAAAAAAGAGAAAACTGATATATTCAATGATCTGAGAAACTGTGCAGCGGCAGAAAGGATTTCACTTGTGATACTTTTGTATGGAAATGTTGATTGATATAGGTAAAAAAAGTTGAAACATGCGGCCGCTCACCGACCTTATCAAAATCAAAGCCTGAGTTTTGTACTTGGAGAACATCCCATGAACGGGGAATTCCTATATTTTGGATTGAAAACACGTTTTCTGCTAAAAAATATAGGTTACGTAGAAAACAAAACAATAATTCAATGAATATTTATTACAACTAGTGTTGAATAAACCATGTAATAAATATGTAACAAGTTTATAAACCATTCGTAGATGATTTATACAACTACAATATGCTCGCTAACTGTAGTATTTTATCATAAAATGCATATATTTAATTTCAATAAAAAAATGTTGATCCTTTTTCTTAATAGTTGATTGGATTAGGGAGAGGGACAATCAGGGGACTCCAACCTGAGGAGGAGGCAGGCATTTGGTGGTAAAACAGAAACAAAACTAACTTAAAAATGGTTCAAGTGCTGTGAAAAGCTGACAAATACAGAAGCTGTTGGGGGGATCAGATTCAGCGATGCGCATCTATGCATTGGCAGGCGTGCAATGCCTTATCAAACCACACCCCCGGGCCCCCAACCCTTGTTCTCCGCCCAGTTGACACTACCCACCATTTTGCACTCTTTCTACTTTACTCTTCTTTCTATCACTGAACCCCCCTCCCTGCCATCTTTGTTACCCTGACCCACTCTTCTTCTGTTATGCAATGCAATGCAATGCAACTCGTCCGCATATCTTGTCAGGCTCTCTCTCTCTCTCTACTCAACGAATATTGTACTCGCTAGTTTTTTGATCTATCGGGTAAATAGTTGGAGGATGGTAAATGAGTTTGTTTCACGCACAATCTGTCTATATTCCTGGTTTTTTGATCGACGATGGAGAAACCAGCCCGGCAAATTGGATTAGTTGAAATTTATCACGTAAACACTTCCCAACGAGTGTTATTGTTTCTCTCTTTTTGTTTTTAGTTTTCTGCTTTGGTAGTGTTTCCGGACCATGTATCTAACGTTGTAACTTGCTCGTGCAAGGCAGAAATGTTTGGACTGGGTTTGATAAAGAATAATGTAGAATGATAACAAAGTTGAAAGCAGATGCACATGGCCAACCCAAAGGTACATAGAAGACCAATTATTATAAAGTTTGAAGTGATTTGGAGCATTAGGCTACTTGTTTATAGGATAAGGACGGGGATTGATAGGCAACGGCGCCAGAAAATAGTGTGGCGAGATGGTTGCTGTTGGACTTGGATTAAGATTATTTTCAACTTGGTGGTTGGTACTAGGCGCTTCTCTTTTGTCCTTTTGATGGTATCATATGCCACTTTTCAGCCCATATGTTCATTTTTTCATACTCACACCTAATTATAACATGGACTTGTAGCGACTCGATCCAATTCGTCTTGCATGCTGTGTGTTGTTAATGATGATTGGAAAAATATCAGACCAACAAATATTAAATATGCATATATTGTGGAGTTAAAAATAAGGTGGTCCTTGCATCGGAGGATCCAATAAGCTATAAAGTTGGGATGGGAAAAAGCGGAAAAGAAGGGGCCTCATTTTCAAGGGATTTGATTACTAAGCAATTGAAGTGGCAATCATTGCAATCAGTCTAACATTTTATTTTATTTATTCAGCACTTTTACTTTTAAGAAACCAATAATTTCATGTTGCACTTTGGAAGGGCATTGTTACAGAAGAAGATTTAATCTAATGAATCACCACTAGTCATTATCAGGCTTCCCCCCTTTTCTACTGTGACAAGTATGACAAAGCCATTCCTTGCAGTTTGCTAGAATCCCGTCCAATCCGCATTTCGAATCTCCTCATACTACAACTTGAATAATTGAACGTGCTACTTACACCATACCAACACATGATTACTTGCACCATTTCTCTTTTATTCAACAACATTTCATTTCTATCTCAGGTTTACTTGGTCAACCCCAATATATAATCAGCCCGATTTCCTCGCTAATGGAATTCAGATGTGTTGTTTGCATTTAGAATATCAGTGATTATATTCGTATGGAATATGATTGAGCAATAACAATGTTATTCTCTCAAGTGCCATCATTACGTTCATGGAAAATTTAATTATTAAGTGCATAGTATTTTGTAGAGACACTGTTATGGCACGTTAAATCATTGTTATTGTATTCTTTGGACACATTTAATCATCATTATATTCCATCACAGTTATTCTTTTAACTGGATTATGTTGCCAACCAGTTCACTCAGGTAATAATTCATGTTTGTTTGCCCAAGAAAAGCGCAATACCTAAATTTCTTGAGTGATAACCTCCCATCATGTACTATGTCCTGCTACTACCTTACAATGAATGGCATGCTTCTAATCAATGTGGTGTAAAATATGCATGACAAATTTATCTCTACGAAAAAGAGATAAAGCAAAGCAGAAACATGCTACAATATACGATCCCTTATGTTGATATATAGGATAGTAAGAAGTTAATCAAATGTCTCGAGTATTGAGAGTGTCTGCAAGTTATATTGAATTTGAGTTACAAGACTCTAATAGACATACGTATGTTGCCAGTCGCACACATTTGGCATCGTAAAAAGCTATCTTTTCATAGGAGAGAATGATTAAAGTTCAATAGATCATATGCGCAAAAGTTGATGATATGATGCCAGTACCATCACCAAGAAAAAGTAAGATCATGGAGCCTGGAAATTTTACTTGAACGACCTCATGTGGAATGCATGATAACCCTTTTGTGGATGATACTAAAGGGAAATAAGGCAGCTGGCTTGTCTACAACTGGAAGGTCCTTTTGGAAGCATATATACACACCTAAATGCCACTGCAACTACCACAAGAAGATAAGTGTGGGGTGGGGGGCAATATATAAAAGGAATGGTAGCACGCATACTTGAGAACAGTGGACAAACAAAAACTTAATCCAACAACAAAAGTGGGTTCGATACCCTTCTCTTTAACAAAACTCCTCTGCTTCAAAGATCATCTCACATGTGATGTGGTTACTGACTTGTTTTCCCATCAAAACATCAACCTTCATCAAATTTGTAACCTGAAAATGGAACGTCATTGTATTTTACCAATTAATTAGGCGAAAACAAGGGAAAATATCTGACAAATGATGCTTGGCATTGTTCAAATCATCAAGCGGTCCAAACAAAAGTAGAGCAAGTAGTTAATGTGGTCGGTTCGCGTAGTATGGCAGTGGCAGCGTTGTTTAGATGTTATAATCGATTGACAAGCACACATAGCAAAATTATGGCTACTTGTTTGTCCTCATAATGAGGCTAACTTTGAAACAAAGCAAATGCCTTTATTGTTTGCCTTGCAGTTTCCCTTGTCAATAATACTCTCTTTAGACAAAAGGCATTCATTATTCCTCATGATCCAATCAATAAATTATCTACTCTCCTATCTATCTCTATCCCACTGCTATATTTTGCTTCTAATTTATGTGTATCATAATGTCCCTTGGTTTTTCTTTTTCTTTGAAAGTTAGGTTTTTCCTTTTCTGTTTTAATATATTCACATGTTTTCATTTCCTATTTGAAAAATTAAAAAAAAAAAAAAAACCTTGGAAAAACCCAACTTTGAAAGCAAAAGAATTCCACAGCTAAGTCAGCCTTTTCAGCTTAGACCATGTCTACCATGTATATGAACACTCCTTTTTATTACTATAGATTCAACGAGTTGGAAAGCAAAAGTTAAATCTCATATTTCTTAATCCTCATCTATTAATCTTAATCACAATTTAACACTCATACTTGTATTTACCTTATAATCAACACATATACGTATAATGATCCACAATATGTGATTTTTTGAGTCATTAGATTTCTTAATGAAATTATATGGTGAAGCATAGTTGCCATTATTAAGTAGTTGAACAACTGGGTTATACAAATGGATACGGCAGATGCAGGTTTTGTCAATTATTTGGTGCTTATTATTGTTTCTCTTTCCCAGATAAAGAGCAACTCCAATCTTCACCCACTTTGAGAAAAGCTTGCATTGCAGGAAAATACTTGTTCTCACCAAATGCCCTTAATTTGGCCGGACGTATCCTAGTAAAATCCATCACAATCCCCCTCCATCTACTCTTTTCTCATCTACTAGTAAAATCTTCCCTATATATGCATATAGTCTCGTGAATTACGTTATCAGATCTCTATGTTTATTACAAAATTCATATAATATTTAGTCAACAATGAATTATTCAAAGAAATAAGCATTCAATTTAATAAAATAGAAAAGATGGCACTATGCTACAATGGAAAAGATATTTTGGATAATGTATATTTGATATCTCATATAAGAATGCATACATGGGACTATAATGGATGATCCATCATCTATAATAAAAACATAAAAGAGCATGATGTGGTAAGGCTGTTTTTATTTTAAAAATGAAAAATATAAAGTCGTGAAGGAAAGAATTTTCCATTGAGAGAAGAGGATAGATAGAGCACATGCTATAGATGTTGTATTAAACAATGACTAGTCTCCCGTCTCCAGTGTCTAACCCACCATTATTCTTACCCTCGCCGTAGCCATTAGGGTTGACCAATTGCCGGAGCACTCACCTTGTAAGATGCTGTAAAACCTATAAAATTGGACACTGCCACTGCAACGGTGAAAGCAAACCAGCAAAGTATTTTATGTTGTTGTTATTCTTAAATAAAATCCTATAAAATAATAGAGGGGAAGAGGGGAGAGTGTGACGCGTCTCAATATATGAAGTGCGTAGGAGCTGTTATATTATATCTATATATACATCCATGAAAAATCAAAACAAATGAAAACCTCGTCTCCTTGTTTAAGAGAGAGTAAGTGATTTTTTCCATTGGCCAACAGCCTCAAACCAAACCTCTCTCTCTCTCTCTCTCTCTCTCTCTGGTTTCGGGGTTAAATTTTCCATATCGTGTCATGTCATGCAGCAAGCACAGCAAAGAAATAGCATCCTAACATAAAGAGAGGCCCTTTTAATTCGTAACTTACTCTCTTCTCCCTCTTCCTCACGACATTTGTTTCTCTTGCTAGCTACCTCTCCCCCCCCCCCTCTCTCATCTCCAAACCCACCAAACCCACATCCAAAACCCAAATCCACTCCTCTCTTTCGACGTTTTCTTCGCTAGATCTCTATCATCTCATGAAAGACTCTATTTTCATCCCCCTTTAACCCTTCCGCCTTTATTTTTTGCCTTCTTTTACAGTACCCATTTATTTAAATCCCCCCGTTTCATCGGTCTAGGTTATTTTACGATTAAAGATCCTATCTTTGTGGGTTTTTTTTTTGGGGTTTATGATCACAGGGAAAGGGTAGAAAAATGGCTAATGGGATAGAGAAAGAGATAGTGTTTAGCGATGAAGATTTGAGAGAGATCAGTGGTGTTAAGAGAGGTGGAGATTTTATAGAAGTGACGTGTGGCTGTACTAGCCATAGATATGGTGATGCTGTTGGTAGACTTAGGGTTTTTATTAATGGTGATCTTGAAATTACCTGTGAATGCACTCCTGGTTGCAATGAAGGTCTCTCTTTTTTGTCTTGGTTTTTTTCCTTATTCTTTCTTCTAGTAAATGGGGTTTTGATTTTTATGCATGTTGAATATATTTTATATAGCTTGACGTCGATGGGTGTCGCTTTCCGTTTTTCAATCAAAGAGATGGTAGCTGAGCTCTGCCTTTTGTTCCGTTGAATTTGTTTCCTGTATACAGTCTAAGTGTATGTTGTTTTGTCTGAGAGACTCACCTCTGCTTGCCTTCTTTCAGGATGATAATCCCACTTCTCTTCTCCATGGACTTCTCTAACATGATATCTTCTACTTCAGTTATTCCATCTCCAAAGTTTCCATTATTTTTATAGAACCGACTGCATTGCCAATATTCTTTAAAGATGCCTATTCCACTGTCTCCGTGTATTAATATTTTGATTTCCATTTTTCCTCCTAGGCACACTAAGCCGTAGTCTAGCCTTTGTACTTCGAAGCACCCTCTCTAGTACTCTATCCAAAAAAAAGTCGACTTTTTTTTTCCGTGTTGTTTGATTACAATCATGTAAAAATCCACGCTTTTACTGTGAAAGAACTACGAGTTTGGACCAACGACGCATACTGGCTGGAGTCAAACAGTATTGTTGAATTCTGTGTGGACCAGCATGCTCCAGGATTCTTAAGTCGAGATGTGTTCTTTAGGCTATTTTTTGGTACGTGGCACTGAGTTTTTAGATTGAAGTTTCATAGGAGGGTACATCTTCTGACAACTCAGGTTTCATCCTCCTTTACATTGTTATATATTCTTATTGTGCAACCGTGCGGCTAAAACAACCTCCCTCGCTAGCTCCTAAACTCTTCAGGATTTCTTCAAGAACAAACGTTATAATGTAACGTTAGTTTCTTCTTGCTGTTCGGAAAAATAAAAAAGAAAAAGAAAAAGAAAAACATTATTTTCTTCTTCTTCCTTGATATAAAATCTCCTTTTGCCTCACTTTCCTGGAATCTTTTGGGCTTCTTGAAGAGTTGCTCTTTCTTCGTAATCGGCTCTTCCATGTCTCTTCCAAAATTCTGCACTAGATTTTCTCGGCAGCATAACCATGACAAGGGCGTGCAACTATCTTTTGTTACTCCTAAGTTTGTAGAGCTCTTTGAAAAAGCTGGCCGGTCTTCTCTAACATGCACTTGTCCCATAGAATATAAAGTTTTCGTGCTCTGTCTCCAATATGCAGTATTTTGAGTTCTGTTCATCTAAATATTGCCTACTAGCATGCTTTAGGATCTTTTCGTTGTTGCATTCCCTTGGATCATACTTCTTTATTTCTTACATGATATTGCGTTCTCTCTCGATTTCTAGTAACGGATTAGTGATTTTGATGACCAGACAAGCTAACTCCGGCTGCATTTGAGAAGCATTCTGGGAGAGAGACTGCAAGAAAATGGAAGAACAATGTCTGGGTCATAGTTAACGGGGAAAAGGTTGCATTGTCAAAGACGGTATTGCTTAAATACTACAACCAAGCATCCAAAGGTGCCAATGGCTCCCATAGATCTCATAGCGGAAGAGTTTCCCATCGTGATGAGTTTGTCCGCTGCAGCAAGTGTAACAAAGAACGGAGGTTTCGCTTAAGGACCAAAGAGGAGTGTCGAGTTCACCATGATGCTTTGGCTGATCCAAACTGGAAATGTGCTGATCTGCAATATGACAAGTATGTTACCTTCTTGCATTTCACGGATACTCATTAAATGATTGTAGGTGATTTCTGTCGGATCTTGTTCTTTGTAATGGGAGGTGATTAGCCATATTATTCCATGCTTCTGAATTTTATTTTGTTATTAATTGTTTGGAGAGAATAACGAAGCTATATGCTCAAACTACTTGGATAATGATGAGATTGTGATAATCGAATTCACATTTTTACTTGAGTAGGAGATGGTGTAATTATCAGTCTACAAACATCTTTTCTTCTTCCTGATTTTGCTCTGTTTAGAAAGTTTCTGGTTTGAGCTCAAGTTCTTATTGATGTTAGAACTTAGCTTATATTTGTGCATGCGTACATCCATCATGTTGCTTATTAGGTAGTTTTTGCTTATGCACAGCCTGCATTCATACATACATACATACATATATATATATATATATATATATATATATATATATATATTTCTTTTTATGCAACAATTAACATGTACTTGGTGAAAGCTGAACTGTGTAATTGAACTTTGAACTTGATCTCCATGGACCTTGATTGGTTGTTCTTGCTGCCAACTGACGAGGAGTTACATTCATGCATGTGCATTCTCATGCTTCTATTCATATTGAACAGCATATTGACTGATTAGCAAGCATAAGTAGTCATTGCCCATATTGTTTGCATCTGGGATGAACTGTTGCAGGAAGCCTGAATCAACTCTAGAATCTTCACCCTTCTGAAGGGAAGAATATGAATCGGGAAAGGAATCTTAGAGACAACAACTGTTTAATTATGTTCAAAAATGAGAACAGACGATTGTATACTGGCAATTTCTATGAGAAGTGATGAGTGATGACTAAGTTTCTTTAACATGCCGCACTGTGCTTACGTGAAAAGATTGGCTTGCATTAATTTTTGATCTCTGAAGTCATTTTTATTCACGTTTAAGTTCTTTTTTTCGTTGGCCAGTTGTTTGCTGCTGAAAATAGAAATGTTAGGGACTGTTTACATGGGAAAACGGTCAGCGCTAGTAAATTAAGTTATATGCATGCAGGTGTGTGTTTTTAGGGGTTGCATGTTTTCAATCACAAATTAGCGTCAAAGCAATGTGTTTGAGGTGAACATGGTTTGATGTTGCAGAATAACATGTGAAGATGATGAAGAGCGTGCAAGTCGAAGGGTATACAGAGGATGTAGCAGATCGCCAACATGCAAGGGTTGCACCTCTTGCGTGTGCTTTGGGTGTGAAATCTGTCGTTTCAGTGAATGCAGCTGCCAGACTTGTGTGGACTTCACAAGGAATGCAAAAGCATAGAGTAAATCAAATGCTTCTAATAATATCATCATCTTCTTCTTCTTCTTTTTCAAGTAATTGCTTGCCTTCAACTTCATTCTCCTGGCCTTGAGATTTTCTTATGTTAAGTTTCTCATTGGCTGTTATGGAACCTCCGAAAGTAGTAATTTATCCCTTAATTAATTATTGCTATTGCTATTGCTATTATAATGATTATTATTGTTCTACTCTGCATATCTTTGGAGATGTATCATATCTACTGTTAGTATGTTGTTGATGTATGGTGGTATTTTGGAAGATGAAGCTTTGCAGTTGAAGGGCTTTAAAAGTGGACGAGCCTCCGGTGACTGAAAAAGCCAATCTACTTAGTTTTGATTTATGGAAAGCGAGAGAGAGAGAGAGAGAGAGATGGGGGAAAAGGGAGGTTAGGAAGTTTGGAAAAGAAGATAATTCCAATGATATAAGGTTGGTTCCTTGTCTGTGTTTGTGGGGCTGATAATATAATATAATATAATATAAAATGGCTGTTTAGACAAAACTGGTAGAAGTGTTGGTTTTTTGCTTTTTGGTTCGCTTGCTCGAACTTCCTCTGATTGTTCAAATCTTCTATTTCACTTGACCTTTTCACCTTATTTCATCTATTATTTAATTTGTCCAATCTAAAATAATAATAAATTATTATTATTATTTGTGTAATTTATAATAATACATATTATTTCTCTATTATTAATTATGAGAAATCTTTATATGAATACTTAATATTAGTATTTAATTTAATTATATATAATTAAGTTGAATATAAATATTATAGATTCAGTATTTATGCTATAAAGGCAAGAAGAAAATGAAAAAGAGTATTGAATGGATGGGAATGTGGGAGGCCTCATCGCATCTCGTCCCATCCCAAACACAAAAGCATTCATCTCCCCAGCTGGCCATCCAACATCTAGCATCATGCATGTGTGTTTCCAGGCTATAACAATGACATGTTCTTCCTTGGAAATCCAGCTTCCAACATCAATGATGAGCTAGCTTACAGTTGCCTCCCCTTGCCTTGTTCTATCTTAAATTTACATATCATCTTCCCCGCCTGCTACCACCTACTAATTTAATTTGCACAGCATGTTGCGACTGTGACCTTCCCTTCTCATGTTATACACCCACACCAAAACATTGGTAACAAAATCCAGCTCTATGCCAAAATAACCGTCCAAAAGTAATTACTCAGACCTACCGAAAGCTGCACTAATAAATATTGAAAGCTGTAATCTATTAGGCATCGGGTGTCTCCTCTTCGGTTCCTTCCTTGCCATTACCCCCAATAACTACACGCACTCTGTCGCCATTCCTGTTTCTTTTTCACGCGGAGTTGCTTTTACTTGCGTCATATACACACATTTACTCCATGCATGTTGTTGTTTTTGATGTATTGAACAACCTGCATTTTTTCGTCTGCAACTGCAATTAAACCGTGTGCTTGAGCCATCGCTCCTCATAGCTACCAATTGTTAATACTCTTATCATCCCATTTCGAAAATAATGGGAATGCCACCAACACCTTTACCGCTTCAGTATTCATCATCATCTCCCCTTTCTTTCTAGCTCATTTTTAATCATAAATATGCCATATACATGGACAAAATTAACTTACAAAGCCTTTGCTTTTCATGAACCAAAGAAAATAGAGAAAGAACTTGGCATAATAAAGATGAATGAGCAGCAATAGATAATCAAGAGGTTATAGATATGTTACACCAAAGAAAGCATATTCATTATAAGCTAGTTAACTATAGATCCATACATTTCCTCCTAATCAGAAATGAAGCCAAAAATGCAAAATAATACCATATATTAGTAAGACTGGGAGAAGAAAAAAGAAGGAAATAAAAGATGGGAGCAACTTGTAAGAATTTATCGGTATGATCGAAGAATGCAACCACAAAAGGTACAAACAATAGCTCTCCAAGACTTGCAATAAAATGGAACATAACAAAATCTTGTACAAGTTTTCATGTCAGCAACACTGGCTCCACCACCGCACCTTGAGCAAATTCCTGCCGCCGGCTTGCTTTTCCTCACTTTCCTCGTCTGATCAACAAGAAAACAGAAGCATACCATGATGGATGTTGTTACTATAGGCTCGAGGGTGGCCTTGAAAGGAGCCCTTTCAGTTGAGAAGAGAATTATGGCAAGTAATAAAGGGGTATCTGGACATTAGCATTTACGTCTATATATATATCCATCCATACAACTGCAAGTGATAGAGGTCGAGCAACTACCTTTAGTCGAGCATCCGTAACTTTGATTTTGGGTTTTAAATGCTTTGAGCGGAAAGTAGTTGGCTGCTTAGGCGTTGTTTGTTGTCTGTTGTTATTCCCTAGTGGGCTGATGCCGCGTGCGAAAAAAAGCATATATATGGAGGGTGATGGGACCGTGGCCCATCATGTGAGCGGAACTAGGTATAACACAAAGGCAGGCAACCACTTTTGAAGAATAGATCTGCTGTTGACTGATCAATCCATAAGCAGCTGCAAATTCAAAATATTAGAGCGTGTTTGTTGTACTTGGTTCATCATTGGATAATTTACGAACTAAATTTGGGATTTAATGAAAATTGTTAAATGCTTAATATTAAATCCAATGGTTTTGTATTGGCAGTTGCAGATGAAGGACAATACAGCAGAAGCACATGGAATTTTCAAGACACTTGGCTAACATATCAGGGTATAAGAAATTAATGAACAGAAGGAATTGTTATGGCAAAACTCTTGAAGAAAGTGAAGCTCCAAGTTTTTTTAAGGCTTCTGATGTCATCAAATTAATTCATTAGTTACAACTTTTGACTTGCAAAATCAGAGAGAGACTGATACCAGAGGAAGAATGCTTGGTGGGTCTGGCATTTCACAATGCAAGATTGCATAGCATGGCTTAACTTAGCAACCACCTATGGCTGACTACCACAACTTTATAAAGCGCCACACTTTTCAAAAATCAGTTAAACATCATTATTCTTCTTGTACTACTTTCATGACGCTCTTTTATCCTATTACACGCCATTACGCTTCTCTTCCATCTTTCAATCTTAAAACAACCCTCTACCAACCAACTAAACAACTCAAAATCCTCCAGTTCTGCAAATCCGGTGATCTCATTCCCGCACTTCACCTTCTCAATTCTGTAGAGTCCACCAACCTCTCCAACAAGCCATTTATCTATGCTTCTCTTCTTCAAACTTGTACTAAAGCAATCTCCTTTAACCATGGTCTCCAAATACATGCGCATTTAATAAAATCTGGTTTAGATACTGATAGGTTTGTGGGTAATAGCTTACTTGCTCTTTATTTCAAACTGGGAACCAATTTTTATGAAACGAGAAAGGTTTTTGATGGACTTTATTTTAGAGATGTAATTTCTTGGACTTCTATGATTACTGGTTATGTTAGAGTACAAAAATCAAAGCAAGCTCTAGACTTGTTTTGCCAAATGTTAGATTCTGGTGTTGAACCAAATGCTTTTACTCTATCTGCCGTCATAAAGGCATGTACGGATCTTGGTGATGTTAGGTCTGGAAAATGTTTTCATTGTGTGGTTATGATTCGTGGGTTCGACTCGAATCATGTTATTGGCAGTGCTTTAATTGATATGTATGGAAGAAATCATGAGTCGGAGGATGCACGCCGTTTGTTTGATGAATTGCTTGAACCAGATGCTGTTTGTTGGACTTCTGTCATATCTGCTTTTACTAGGAATGATATGTATGATAAAGCTTTGGAATTTTTTCATTTGATGCAGAGAAAACTTGGACTAGCTCCAGATGGGTTCACTTTTGGAACAGTGTTGACTGCTTGTGGTAACTTGGGGAGAATGAGACAAGGAAAGGAAGTGCATGCTAAGCTCCTTACATCTGGGTTTAGTGGGAATGTGGTTGTTGAGAGTAGCCTTGTCGATATGTATGGGAAATGCGGGCTGGTAGATGAATCTCAACGTGTTTTTGATAGAATGAATGTAAAGAATTCAGTTTCTTGGTCTGCATTGCTTGGAGGATATTGTCAAAATGGGGACTTTGAATCTGTTATAATGATTTTTAGGGAAATGGGAGAGGCTGATCTCTATTGTTTCGGAACTGTTCTACGTGCTTGTACAGGCCTGGCAGCAATAAGGCTAGGGAAAGAGGTTCACTGCCAGTACGTGAGAAGGGGTGGTTGGAGAGATGTTATCGTAGAATCAGCCTTAGTCCATCTTTATGCAAAATGTGGATGCGTTGATTTTGCATATAGGATTTTCTCAAAGATGACAGTTCGAAATTTGATTACTTGGAACTCAATGATTTGTGGGTTTGCCCAAAATGGAAGAGGGGAAGAAGCTCTTAGAATATTTGATGAGATGATCAAGGAAGGGACAGAACCCGATTATATTACTTTTATCGGTGTTCTTTTTGCTTGTAGTCATACGGGTTTGGTTGATGAAGGGAGAAAATATTTCATGTCGATGATCAGTGATTATAAAATTAAACCTGGAATTGAGCATTACAGTTGCATGGTTGATCTTCTAGGCCGAGCTGGTTTGCTAGAAGAAGCTGAATTAATGATTGAGAATGCAGATTGCAGAAATGACTCATCTCTCTGGGCAGTTCTTCTGGGGGCCTGTGCGACCTCAACGAATTCTGCTGTTGCAGAGCGCATTGCTAAAAAAACCATGGAATTGGAACCTGATTACCACTTGAGTTATGTTTATCTTGCGAACGTCTACAAAGCAGTAGGCAGATGGGATGACGCTGTTAAAATTAGGGGACTAATGGAAAAGAGAGGGGTTAAAAAGATGCCTGGCAAAAGTTGGATTGAGACCAACAGAAATACATGCAATTGTGATGTTGATGTGTCCAACACAAGATTTTCTGACAACATTGTCCTTGTGTGATTTAATTACACATGCGGAAAGCTCAGAAAACTGTTACTCGGTAGAAAAAGTGGTGTTGGATCTCCTTGCAGCTGAGGTCTCATTGGCTAAGTGTTGAAAAACGGAACGAGAGGAGAAGAAGGCTGGATTGGTTTTACGGAGCACTCAACCAACAGAATTGAGCCATCCTGCTAAAGATTTTGTCAAGTCCATTTCCTGGGAACCATTTTTCTGTTAATAATTCATTTTTGTGCAGTTTAAGTTATACTTGCAACTTCCAAGATGCAATATACGGAATTTCCTTTTCTTCCACTGTTCATTATTCTAACTCGCAAGTTCTTGGATTTCTCCATGCTTCCAGCTTTAATTTTCTCATCCTGCACTTGCTTTACTTCAGTATCTGGATCTCATAGTTGATGTTTCGAGCATCATGGAAATTCTGGAGTAGCCCGAGTGCACACGAACCTCATTCCAATAAAATGAATTACCAGAAGTTTGTTCGCACATGTGAATGAATCCATTAAAAGCCTGCAAGACTGAAACCCAAGCTCTCGTCGCAGTCATTATGATCTGGCATTGTGTCGTACATTACATACAAAATATTCAATGCTTGTTCCTGTACTATTTATACAACAGGGATCTATTCGTCCTTTTTTCCCCTCAATTTTTCTCTTCAAACTGCCCGTCATCATCTTCAAAGTCCAAACGTTCTTGTGAATCAGAATCAGAATCTGAAAATTGTTCAGAATCGAAACCAAACCTCAGCTCTTGGTTAACCAACTCGGCAAGGTCATGTCTGTTGGAATTTTCGTAGGCATCGGCGACAGCCTTGAATACGGAATCACTGGGCTTGATCTCTCCATATTTTAATTGGCTGTAAATCCTCTTCACGCCTTCCACCATTCCGGCTTTTCCATAACAATTAACCAGACAAACGTAAGTAACAAGGTCCGGTTCAAGACCCTCGTCTTGCATTTTCATGAATGTGTTTAGAGCCCTGTCGATTTCCCCAGATGACCCATAAGCATATACTGCCACATTGTAGGCGAACAAATCAAGCGCTATATTTGCTTTCATAAAGGTCTCACAGGATTCAAGAGCTAGAGTGTGCAAACCCACTACAGAGAAAACAGAGGTAATGACAGCTTGTCTAGCATAAGGTTTTCCTTCATAATAGGATGACTCCAGCTGCATTACAGCTTCGGTTGGGAGTTCTCCCTTTTTCAACACAGTAAACAATGTTTTAAAGGTTCCATCATCAGGAAATATTTTCTTTTTAATCATCTCATGCAACAAGTTGCCGCACTCGAGTAACTGCCCATTCGTGACATAACATGCCATTACCTTATTATACGACACAGAGTCCCTTAGCAAACCCGACTGCTTCATTTCCTCTGCAACATCAATGGCCTCATCAAGCATGCCCATACTCTTGTATAGATACATCATGATTGCATAGGATACACCATCTGCTGAACCCTTCTCTCTTAAATCCTTGAAAACCAATTCAGCTTCAGATATCATCCCAAGGTCAGCATATAGACTGATCATGCTATTCGATGCAACAATATCTGGACCACCCTCCAAACACATCATCTTTCGATACAATTGTTTAGCACCGTCAAAACATCCTAGCTTGCCGTAAACCTTAATAAGGGAAGTTAAAACTATTTGATTTGCCGAAATCCCACTTTCTTCCATCATGTGGAAATATTCAAGAGCTTCTTTAACTTTTCCAGCCTCTGCATATCCATTAATTAAAGCCCCATATACAACTTCATTAGGTTTGACCCCCACCTTAACCATTTCCTTATATACATCAACTGCATCACAAAGCTGGCCTAGGCGGGCATAGCATGCAATAACAGATGAGAATGTAAGGCATTGTGGTTTAAATCCTGCTTCTTGCATTTCACCTAAAAGGTTCATTGCTTGATCCACTAAATCAGCACCCGAGAACATTTGAATTAGAGAATTATAAGTGCAATCATCAGGCCAAGTGCCATTATGCCTCATGCTCCTAAAGAGAGACAAGGCTTTGTCGTAAAGCTTTCCCTTGCCATAAGCTTTGATCATGACATTATATTCCAAAATATCCTTGTTCTGTCCCGCCAAAGCTCGCTTCCTATAAAATATTGCCTCGGCATCAGCCCAAAGCCCCTTTTCAGCATAAGCATCAATAATTGCTGCATTTGTCTTTACTGGCAACCCACCATCAAACTGGCACTTATCTAAAAGGCTCTTTGCTCTATGAAGCATCCCTTGGTTAACATACATCTTTATAACACCAGGTAGACAATGCTCATCAATATGTTGTGATGATTTTTCAATTTCTTCTATTATTGCTTCTGCTTCTTTCACCATGTTCCTCTCACATAATTCATGAAGAATAGCTCGGTGGCTTACAATATCAGGGAAAAGGCCCACCTCCCTGATCTTCTGGTAACATTTGATGGCTGCGTCTATGTCTCCCGCATCAGCATACAAAGACAGGAAGATGTTATAAGTTCTGGTATCAGGGGATATTCCCCTTTCTTCCATTCTATTAAGCAAAGACTCAGCTTCTGACAAATGGCCATGACTTCCACAAGTAAAGATCATGGTATTGAATGTTATGATATCCATTGCAACCCCGGATTTCATCATCTCCGAGAAGATGTCCGCTGCATCATTGAGACGCCCTGCCTTCCCATACAAATCAATCAAAGTATTATATGTAGATGTTAGATGTGGCTTCCTAACAAGACTTTCTGAGTCCAGCGACCCTACAATTTTTGGAGTGCGCATTCTGCCACCTATCTTGAAAAGCTCAGTTAACAGAAAATGCTTAAAGCTAACTGGTGCATGTCTAGACCCATTTTCATAGTCAATTATAGAATCCAATTCAAGGTCATCCAACTCAATCTGGCCCCTGCACCAATCCTTGTAGAAACTATGTGCCCTATCAAACTCCCCTGCGTCTTTTAAAACCTTCACTACTGTATTCATGGTAACCTCATCAGGGAAAAGCCCTCTAATGATCATATGTTTAATCCACATAAGTGCTTCAGTAACAAGACCAGCCTTTCCATAAACATCAACAAGCATTCCGTAAGTGTTATTCGTGGGCAAAACATCATTTTTCGCCATTTCAATCCAACAACGCCTTAACTCATCCCATTTTTTAGCTTTTCCCAATGCTCGAAGCACAATATTATAATGAATAACATTAGGTACATAATCCTTTCTTGACTTGAAAAACTCAAAAACCCTAATCACTCTCTCCCAATTTCTCTGCTCTTTAAGAATAACAGTTTGTTCTTTTGGGTTCAAATTCCCACAGAATGAAAGAAGGGTTTTCTCAATATCATCATCAGAATCCAGAGACCTTAATATTGAAGGTAAGACGCCTCCATACCTCTTCTTTTTGCCATTAAAAGAAGAACGTTTAGAGGGAAAAGTGAGGGACTTTGAGTGACAGTGAAGCTTAAATCCTAGAAAAACCCTGTTGTGTTCATGAGGGTTTGCGGGCAGAAGGTAAAGAGAGAAGAGGGGTCTTCTATGAAGAGGAGGGTGAGAGTGAAAGTGGAGTCTAGAGGGAAAGTAGTGGTTAGGAGGGGGAGTAAAGCCAACAAGAGAGGTTGATTTGGAAGGAGAATTAAGAGAAAGAAGCTTACTTGGAGAAGAGGGGTGAAGATGGAGAAAATCATGTTTGAAAGAGGTTGAATGGTGAGTGCAGCTGTGAGTATTGCAGCATCCGTGAAGCATCATGGGGTGTCTTCCGGAGATCCAACCAACAGTATTGATGGGTAATGAAGCACAAGTTAACTTTCAAAGGGCAGCACCAAATTTAACCATAAACTTTGTTTGGATTTTTGTTTTTTTGTAGATTTTTTCAAGTTTTTTAATATTTTAGAAGCAAGTTTTTTGGAGGTTAAATAACAAAATAAGTAGTACTGAAGAGTTAAATGTAGTTTGGCAAAATAAAAATAAACAAAATAATCTGGTTTAGATGCCCACTGAATGGAGCCATCTTTAAAACGCACCGCATCAGCTTCACAACCATAGCCGTCGTTTTTCATTTCTGTAACTTCAAGTTTTTGAGTTTCATGAAGCGGACTCAGAGTACTTCCGCCCACGTTCAACAGGTACAAGGTTACTGCTCATATAAAGCCTCCACCAGTTTACTTCACTCATGCCTCTCCACCAACTTCCAATTATTTTAAAATTTATAAACAACATACAAACAAATGCAAAATTGAAATTGCATACTCATAAACATCTCAAGGCCAGCTTTGACTATGTCACTCCCTACAAAACCTCTCGAATGAATCCCCTATACGACACGGGCAAAACAAAAAAATTTTAATTGACGTATTGTTTTTGCTTTCCATCCACAAAACAACATGTGTTCTAAATATCTGGTCATAATGCAACCATAATTGTCCTTGTTGCTGCTTCCCGCTTCATCTGTGCCGCTTTCCCACTACCTCTGAAATACATGTAAACTTGCTGCAAATTGGAACCACAGAAACAGAAGAAATTCAATGAAACCACGCTTCGACAGCGGATCACCCAAGCATAGTGCAATTCAAGGAAGGATTACTGAACCTGAATAACCCAGATGCTCAGCAAGGATTCGACACAGAAACATCCAAATCCAATGAAGTAGAATACCTGCACATCTAATGCTGCGTTACGCTATGTTGACATTTTAAGTCATACCAGCTTAAATTAAATTCATAGAGAACCCTTTGCAAGTATCATGTTTAGGTCATCAAGATCATTTATTTTTCAAAAAAGTTGCACAGCTCTTCATCGGGTGCCATAGAGATATGTTTAAGCATCGTCATTTTTCCATTGATGAAATCCAAGATGATACAGAGTTTTAAAAGCTTGAACCTTACACCAACTAATGCATGACTGCTGAGAAGATCTATAGCAGGCAAAATACCTCTGTCCAGAATACCAATCAAGCCATTAGCGAACTAGAGAAATTACCAACACCTTCATATATATATAGGGAGAGAGAGAGATCACAATTAAAAGATTAGGCAAGTGCATCCCATTTACAAGAATGTATAATCTACGTATTTAGCATTTCCCTACATAGCCATAAAAGAATTGTTATTCATTATTAGAAATAATTATGACAATTCAGCATCTTCTGCACTTTAACGAAAGCCAACCCTTCTAAACACAACTTTTTCTGCTCCAAAAGCAAATCAAAATGTTTTGTATTAGGGCAGACCCAAGAATACAATGCAAAAGAGCACTTACGCAAGAGATTTCCCTTTGAAAATAACAGGAGGAGCAACAGAAGCAAAAACGCAAAATCCAATATGAACCTGCATGGCCAATACAAGTGGAAAAAATGAGAGATTTTATAGAAGATATTACAAGCAGGAGAGAAAAGGACCCACATAATGTGAACAAGCCTTACCATGTAAGACAAGAAAAACCACCCAAATTTCAGAGCACTATCAGTCCTGTGAAAGGAGTTGGCACATGATTTTGTTAAAGAAACCTCCCAGCATGTTGGAAAAATCAATATAGTGAAAACACATAGTACATTGCAATAATGGTAACAAAAATTTCTCGTGTTTAAATTCTCTTTGCATTGTTCTAATGAAAAAAGAACTAATGACCCCTGTAGTTGTGGGAACAACCTATCACGTATAGCCAAGACGAAGGATTTATGCGTTTTAGTTTTGCTCTCACCCTATCCCCACCAGAGAATTCAACATTCTGCAGATATTTCCACCAAATATACAATCAAGCCATTCTCCATTATCATAATGATGAATTGGAACCCTTGGACTGTATATTGATGCTTTTGGATTGAAATTTTAGGAATGTATATTTAAAAAGCTGCATCGGAAATGAAAAAAAGGAACAAGTTCTCGTCAAAAATAAGGTCCTTGAACTAATCTATTGCCATCTCTAACATGGAACTAATGTAATAACAATATCCATATATGTTGACATTCATAGTTTTCATTAAACGGGGACACAAAGGATCAAAACTCACATTGTACAAATACAAAACATTCATAAACCAAATGTTGGTAGACAGGAATTAGTACCTCATTGCACGATATAGGGGACGATACCAACAAACATAGGCTCCAGGAACCCCTGATATGAAGTAAATGATAGCAAGAAACCATATTGTCGGACCTGATAGAGAGAAGGAAAGAGACAGATAGAGATACAACAAATCTAGACTTAGAAAACCGGATTACTGTGGAAAAATGTAAATGAAAATTTGATAAGGATGCATTAACTATGTTAGATGGACTCGAACCAACCTTCTCCCTTAATCCAAGCTGTGGTGACCGCAACAATATTCCACAGAAGACAGATGACCAAGCCTGCAATTGTGCAAAATCTGAAAGTTCATTGCCTGGTCTAATTACTATAGACGCTCATCACCTGGTCTAATACTAGAAACACTACTCCATAAACTCAAATATAACAGAGAGGAACATGAAATCCCCACAAACGTAGTGCCAAGAATTAAATATTTTAACTACATTACGGAGATACGGGATTTATACTCACCCAGCAAAGTGGTGAATGCAACATATTGCAGCTTTTGCAGATGGATTGGTATTTCATTGGCAATGTCATGGTGGATAATGGGAAAAAATGGCGGCCAATTCTTTTCCTCTATTACAATTCCAGCTGACGAAACAAAAACAAATACATAGCATTTTAAAAAGTTTCATAGCGTCATTTATCTCGACAATATGCAAATTATATGTACCTCGAGCTATAGCATCTTCCCTCCGCTTAAGGTCCTGAACATAAAGAAAAACAGAATTCAAATGAGCAAGAAAATTATGCTTAAATTTGGAAGGATCATCAAACCCCATTAAGGTACTCTGGTTGTAATACGTTTTGCATATAATTATAAATAAAACATAAACTATTATGCACAAGGGATCTTTTTCTGAAATTTCTTACATATCTTATTGCCTATAAGAAGGAGAAGAAGACGAAGAAAAAGACAGAAAAACACAACCTGTCAGGAAGAAGGTAAATAATTTAGGATATCACAAAAATAGAAGTAATACCTGTTCTCTCTTCTTCAACTCAGCCTCTTTAGCTTGGAGCTCCTTCTCCTTTGCTCTCAAATCCTGGAGTTGAGAAGAAATTACAGAAATTCATTTCACCAAAAAGGGAAATTCGCTTAATCAATTAACACCTAGAAGTCCTTACAATACCTTTCCATTGTCAAGTGGAATATCAACTGTTGCACCACGATCATAAGGTTCAGGAGGAAGGGGAGAAAGCCTTGCAGGAGGAACACTTGTGGGATTCTAAGAGATGTGCAAGAATATGACAAGACAACACAAGAACATAAATCAACAACATGATCACCGTATCTGAAATGGCCCAAATAAAACACACTACTGGATAATAATGCATAGACATCAAACAACTGAATGTGCCACCACGGAAAAAGGTACAATATATCGGCAGCAGTTTTCTGGGTCAAATGGGCCACAAGATCGTGAAAACAGGGACATTATCGTATAGCAACATTAGCGAATGGTAGAAAAGATGGTGCAGAAGCAGTAGCAATGGGTGCAAAACAGAGGAGGAAGTGCATGTCAGCATCCAGAAAAATGAAACTATAAAAAAATAATCAAATATTTATTCTTCTTCAAGATAACCAATATCCAACCACCAATAAGAGCAAAACGCGCATATTTACTATCAACACCTAGAGTTCCATGACAACAAGCAAGAAACGCCCAAATGTACGAACACAACTCTAAAACTCTAGAACACAAAAAGAACATCATATTAGATGCGGAAACTTAGTGCCAGCATCTAGGAAACTGCGATTTTGCACCTTCAACAAAAAAAAAAAGGCAAAAACAGTCGGACAATATAACCAAGGGGAAAGACTCTCACTGGCATATAGAAGGCACCCCCACCGCTATAATTTGATTGGCCTGATCCTTTCGCTTTCCCTGCTTGATCCTGACACCATGAAATCAAAAGAAAAAAAAAGAACTAGATGTTTAGATACAGCAGTAAAAATATTCCGAGTCAGATATGTACACGAACAGAAACATTAATAGGAAAAAGACATTCCTTCGAGAAGTGGATTAACTATACCCTAAGCAACCATCATATGGCCCTTGTACAGAATTAATGATAAAAATGAATCGGAGAAATAAGTTTGTATATTTTTATTTTCCCGTTGCTGTTACAGAAATGAAATTGATGCAACAATTGCCAACTTAGACAATGTAAGTTAAAAACGAAATGCTGAATCATTCTCTAATATTGAACATATTTAGCAAGTTATAACAAATCTGAAATTAGCCTGATGAAAAGAAGCAGCATTTTGTAATGAGATCCAGCATAGAACTTGAAAGAAAAAACTAAAAACTAAAAACAAAAACGTAGATTGGAAATGTTGTTGCGGAAAGGAAAGCAAGGTGTCATACAGCAAAAGGATTGACGTCTTCTTCTTCGAACGGATTGGAATCGTAGCGAGTCATTGGGAAGAAAATCTGCAAGTAAAAGGATAAGATCTGAGAAATGGAGAAAGAAGTTAGAGAGTAAAAGAGGGAGGGGGGGAGGAAGAAGTAAAAAGGGGAGCGTGGAGAAGAGGGAAGTTAAGAATCGTTGAAAGAGCTTTGAAAAAGGAAGGATATGGGGATGGTTGGTTTGTTTGGGAGGAAAATGCAGACTTCTTAGGAGCAGAAAATGCGAGGGAGACGATAAAATGCGTTAAATAGCATATTATTGCGTGTCATCAACTCCGTGGGTTCAGTGGATGCTCGGTCAATTGTTCAAATAATTGCTTTTTAAATTGAAAATAATAATATAATAATAATAATATTATTATTATTATGGTTATACAACAAACTGGATAATGTTATTATTATTATTATTCAGGCAGGCTGCTTAACTGGAAAGATTAAAGAGAATGGCACCATATACAATCCATAATGAGAGAACAGAGCCTTGTTTCCATGTTTTATTGATTTGGGATGACAAAAACAATCCTGAAGCTGTCCACTTGCAAAATTTCATCGTCATTACAATTACCCACAAATCACAAATACTAAAAACAATCGGGTTAGCCATCTTCTTTCTTCTTCTTCTCCTGCACTATATCCAAAGAAAGCCTTCCTTCCTTCACAAATACAATCACTAAAAAACAATCGAGTTATTCACAATCCTTACCCCCCCGCATCCATCACTTTTTTTCTCACTTGCAAATTCTGTTCAACTTCATTTCCTTCAAGGGTGTCGAATGTAGGGGGTCCATTGTGTTTATAGTCCATCTTCTTGAGATGAAGTGACCTTCCAGCATATCATATCATCATCTCCACTTTTACTTTGACAAGCTTAGATGACGAGGCACTGTCTTACGATTTCAGTCAGTCCCCAATTGACTCACTGCTAGGTCGCTCTCTACGGATCATGACTGTCAGATCCTGGACAACCTCACATATTGGTGGCCTGAACTCTGGCTCATTCTGCACCATATACTTAACAATTAGTCCACAAACTTTACATCAGCAGTAGCAACCAAAATAGTGCACAATTGCAAATTCTAACCTGAACACATCGAGATATTATATCGGCAAAGTGCGATAATGATTTAGCAGGGTATTCTCCGTTAAGAGAAGGATCGACCATTTTGGATAATGCATCAATGTCATGAAGCTGGGGGATTGCCCATCGCACGAGAAATTGTTCTCCTCGATTTCGTGTCCTACAAGCATTTCACGAAGACAAGTGTTTTAATAGAAACAAAAATTGGCATAGGATGTCGTAAACATTTTCCACATTTTCACCTGTCATACGATTTTCGGCCAGTCAAGAGTTCTAGCATAACCACACCGAAGCTGAAAACATCACTCTGGATGGTATAAATTCCCGACTCAAACTCAGGAGCCCCGTAACCATAAGCTGTTAAAAGATGCCCTGACAACTGAAAGAAATCGCCAGTTCAGAATTAACACGTGCAAAAGGCAACAGAAGTTTGTCCACCACTTTCTCTAAAACACTTCGTTGACAACTGATTATGATAGCATCCATTAAGCTACTCAACCAATCATTACGAAACTTTCCTCATTAAGGGAAAACATATGCTTAATATAAAGAATTTTTAATAGCAGTTCAAATGCCAAGATGGGTTTCCTTAGAGCAAAGTCTGTCACATTCAAAATTAGGCTCCTAGCACGTAAAGAACCAACAACCCTTTTGCCATCAGCATCACTATAATTTACCTGACTAACAGAGCCTGATGATATTAATGGAGCCAAACCGCAATCTGAGACACGCACATCAAGATCATCATCAAGTAGAATGTTGACAGACTTGAAATTTCTGTGTACCACAGGTGGCTGACAGACGTCATGCAAATACCTTCAGAAAGAACAAAAGAAAAGACACTGATTAAAATCATAACTTTGCACCTGTTTCAAATATCAATATTCATCTTTCACACATTGTTACCGCATCTGTATTTCTAGTAAGTTGCTTTATTCCAACTTGTATACTGCATAATATCACGTTGGTTCTAAATCCATTCCGCTACAAATATTATCTACTAGCAACGACTGAATTATCTACAGGTCGTCATATCATTTTCCACCAATTAGAGTGATAGATTTTAGAGATAGACAACTAAGATTTCCGGCTATAATTGACAAACAAGTAGAACATGCATATAGCCAGGCAATACAGTGGAGATTTCAAAAAGTTGACGTAAAAGATTGCCATCTAAATGGCAACTTGACTTACTCCAGGGCTCTTGCAGCTCCAAGCGCCATCCGAACACGGGCGTTCCATGAAAGTTTCTTCTTCAACTCATCATCAGAATGGAGCGCATCCAGTAGTGTCCCATTACTGCAATATTCGTAGATCAGAAGCCTTTGACCATGCTCTGCACAGTATCCCATGAGCTCAACAACATTAGCATGACGAATCCGATCAATACTGTTGACCAGTTCAATGAACTCTTCATCATTCTGCTGGCTTGAGGCTTTCTTGTCCAGCTTTTTGACAGCAAGAAGCTGCACAGAAGCACCAAAAAAGATGATATGAAATTACAGTCATTCTAACAGGTATCATTTCATCACAAAAGATGATGTCTGAAATCATAATCCGCAACCATACCTTCCCACTAGGTAGCTCGGCCCTATAAACAGTTCCCAACATGCCACCTCCTATAAGATTTTCTTGAGAAAAACTGTTGGTATATTGCTGAAGAGATGCAATTGTGAAAGACCTAGCAGAAGTGGCAGGGTGGTTAGCTTTAATTGGAGTTTTGCCAGTGCTTGCTTCTGCAGGAATAATAGGTGTAACAATGACCTTCTCTTCAGAAGGCAGAGAAGGAGGTGGCGGAGGGGGTGGAGGAGGTGGAGGAGGAGGTGGAGGTGGAGGTGGGGGAGGAGGAGGTGGTGGAGGAGGGGGCATGAAAAATGATTCCATTCTGCTCATATCTATTGCATAATCATCCCGCTTTGGTATTTTAGGCATATTTCTCTCCTGCGCTGGCTGTGGCTTTGGATGATCCTCCGTTGGTTGTAGCCTACCTTCCTTTGGAACTGTCAGTAGAATTTTATGTCATTTACCCAGAAAATGCAAAACCTAGTAAAACAGAAAAAAATATAAATTGAACCTTTTTCTGTTTGAATTGTTGGTTGATCCGAGGAGCCAGGATCCCTCGTATTCTCTCTGTTTCCTTTATATACACCAACTTGATTTCCCTTGAAAATTCTACCAGCCTCGTGTCGCTTTCTTATACATCTCGGCATAAAAAGCACTAGTCCTATCGCGAAAATTACAAACAACAGCACACCAGCGATTGATATCCAAACTACTCTTTTGGTAGTTAGGAACTTTTTTCCTCCAGAGTTTGATTCCTCTGACGAAGAAGGCCCCTCAACAGGTTTGCTAGGTGTTTTCCCAGATGAAGGTGAAGATGGTGCTCCAGAAAGCCCTGGTGCTGGTGGTGGTGTCAATGGGAATATTGGTGCAGGCAGTGGAGCACTGGTGTCATTGAATGGGTTGCCATCTTTTCTGCGCAAGCAGTAGTATATCAACAAACTACTGGCATGAATAACAATTGAGGTATGCCAATCAATAATTCAAAGAGAACTAGGTGAATCTTCCAATCGTCATTCTCATTTTAATTAGCTTTCGATCTAGCACATGCTTGCGACATGATTGACATCTTCATCACTAAAAGATGCACTCTTCACCAGAAGTTCAACATGCAATTCATGTTTATTTGAAAAAGCTCTGAAGATTAAATCGGATGTATGCCTGTCTGAATATGAAATGAATTCTAAGACATGCATGTATGCATGTTCTTTGGGACACCGAACCTGCTCAGGGCCGACCCTAGGTGGAGGCCATTAAGTTCTGTACTCAAATTGTAAGGCACAATTAAGAAAATCACTTATATCAAAAAAATCAATTTTTCTTTAAAAAAAAAAAGGAAAAAGATTACTTCCAGTAGAATTTAATAAAATGTTACTATATAATAGTATATTATATGTTTTAATACCTTGGAAAAAAAAGTACTTTCCAGTCCACATTATAAGATTCTGTCTCTACATGAATATTTTCAAGAACCTGTTTTTTAAAAAAAAATATATATAATATTTTTATAATACATATGTTGATTATCATTATTTTAGTACTTGAAAACAGTATCGTGGTCTCGTATAGAGCCTCGTTCCCACTAAGGCCGGCCCTGAATCCGGGTGCTCATAGGTCAGCCATAGAAGTGCATGGGAACTCTTTTATATGCCCCCAAGCTCTCGCAGCCGCTGTCAGCATCGTATCTAAATACACCAGATTCCAACAATAGGAAGTTTTATGCTTGTTGAAAAATATCTAAAAAAAATCTTCTAATTTGGGGAATGAGTTATAGCGGACAGCCATTCTTAGAGAAGTAAATATCCGAAGCAAAGTCATAAGACAGAATCCTATGAATGCAAATAAAATACTTTTGAGTCTCACCTGAAATTTGGAATGGCCAATAATTTGTCAGGTATGGGTCCCGAGAACAGGTTATGCTCTATATTCCTGTTTAATAAAAGGAAAAAATGGCCAAAGAATCATTTTATATAAGATTGTAGAGAACTTGTCAATGGATTCCCAAAATAGAAAACAATTGTGTAAAAATTAACAGTAATATAAGTTAAAGGTAGTGTGGAAATCGTACAAATCTTTCAATGGAAGATCTTGAAGAACATCAAGGGTTCCAGACAGCTGATTATCCTGCAAGCGTCTGCCAACTTAGTTGTTAGCTTAGCGCAAACAATTAAATCAGTGTAATCAGAATGTATTACGACAGAGACTAACAAGGTTGTAAGATGAACCAAATTTTGAAATGAAGGAGGCAGCTGCCCACTGAAATTGTTACTGGATAAATCTCTGCACGGCACAAGAGATTCCATTAGCTACCTTCAAGTCAAAGAGTGAACCGAATATTACCGTCTCAACGTCAAAATGATAACCTACAGATTGATCAACCCAGCCATGGACTGAAAAGAATCTGGTATATCTCCACTTAAGAAGTTGTTGTTCAGGGACCTGCATAGCATACCAACAAATAATCAAGTATAATTCAGATCAACAACCACTTGGTCTCGGTACAAGAAGAAGAGGGAAGAGAGACAACTTACATGGCTGTCAGCAAAGTCAGAGAGGTGATTGAATCCGGGATGCTTCCAGTGAAATTGTTTGCTGAAAGGAAGCTGTCAACGGTAAAGATTATCAAAAACAGTTGCCTAAGTAGGTGCAAAGATGAAGTTTTGATAGTTAATTAATCATGACAATAAAATGCCGTGTTAAGGTGAACATACAAGTTTTGCATGGTAACTGGAAGATTTGACGGAATGCTTCCCCCAATGCGGTTGTTGCTTAAATTTCTGAAACATAAAAAAAGCACAATGATCAAGCAGAATGCCTAATAAACATTTCAGTAGAAACAATAAAGTCAGTTATTCCAGTTAACTATAATATGAGAAAGGATGCCTGGTGGTGACTACTCTCCAATTTGCATTTAGCACCAGATATGCACAAAAGACACCATCCATCCAAACCAAATCCATTTAAATCATTACAATGCAATTCAAGCATCTATAGAGTTTCCACTAGGGTCTCAAATGAAAATTTACCACGCAATTCAAGCAGTAGGTGAAGAAGAAAGAATATTTTCAATATTGGGAGTAGCAACCAACTAAATCGTAGGCGGCAGAGGGATAGAGAGAAAGAGGGCATTACTTACATTGATCTAATAGAAGTGAAAGTGCCCAAGTCATTACCAAGTTCTCCTCCCAAATTAGCTCCATTAAGAACTCTATAAAAGTCCATCGTTAAACAAAATGGATATTAGAAGTGAGGCTTATAGTGCGGAATGCACATAAATGGTAAATGGCAGAGAATGGGGAACGATTCCGTACATGGATGTTATGTCTGAAACCTCACACGCGACACCTTGCCATGCTTCGCCACATGGATCTCCCCCGGAGGCAACCCACCCAGGCAGTGGAGGAGACCCCAGGGAAGAGTATAAGCTATTAATTGCAGCAACTAAATCAATCAAAGCAATGCAGGTGATAAGATTCAGACTCTACGTAATAATAGAAAATTTAAGTAACAAGTAACACTAATTCACCCTTCTTCTCTAATAACCAAAGCATAAAAAAATTCCATCAATGCTGCACTTCCAGCTAAGCAATCCAAAGTGTCATTGCTTTCATTAGAGCATTTTGGACCTCTGCTATTGGAGGAACGACGCCCTTTGTGAAAGTAACAGCAAAAGTTGGTTTCCTTACACATCCCACATTTTCCGAGATTCCAAGCCAACAAGATAAAGAGAACTCAAAAATGCAAAGCAACCAAAGTGAAATGAAGTCAATTACCGTCACTAGGATTAGTAATTCCATAAGAAATTGTAGATGAGTAGATCAAAACATATGCAACAAAGACCTTTGGATGGATCTTCAAATCCAAGCTCTCGTTTTTACCAGATCTCTTCATTCCTATAGATCTCTATCTCGCTAGTCTCTTCCTAGGAAACAACAATCATAAATTCACTCTCCAATCTGGACAAAAGAAAGGGGGGGGTAACCCAGAAGAGAAAAAAAAAAAAAAAGGAATCACCTTAACCATAAAATCAAGTGATATGTAATAAAAAAATTCAACAAGAACCGAAAGCAGTCCAAACGGTTGGATGAAGTTGCAGAAATGAGCAAAGAGCGGAGAAGGAAAAAGGAAGAGATTTTACTGGAGAGTATGAGAAAGTAATTCAATAACTAAAAGTGTTGAAAGGGATAGAAGCTTAGGAGTTAAGATTCAAAGAATTTTAACCAGAAAAAAAAAAAAAAAAAAGAAGCAGCAGCAGAAAGGAGGACATTCGCTGAAATTACATGGCAATTCAATAGACAAAAAAAAAAAAAAAAGGAAATGATATCTACGTTACCTGCATAAAGAGGTGGAAAATGGAAAAGCGGCAGCAGAAGAAGAAAGGCCGGAAAATGTGGAATCCAGAAAAGAAAAAAAAAACAGTACGGATAAGCAAAATAAAAGCTTATGTATGGGTATGGTTGATTACCTTTATTCTCTCTCTCTCTTAACCAGCTAACTCCAAACTCTTCACTTACCTCCCAATCAGTGTTTTTTTATTAAGAATAAATAACACTAGCTCATAAAATCATACAGTAAATTTTTAATAAAGCAGGTTTTAGATAGCAACAGTAATGAACTCACATGGATCCTCTACTCTCTCTACATGTGTGTGTGTGTGTGTGTGTGTGTGTGTGTGTGTGTGTGTATATATATATATAATGCATGTTACGTAAAGTTAATACTGTAAAGAAAGAGGAATAGCAATCCCAAAGAGAGATGAGTTTGAAGTTGGATTTTTGAAAGGAAAAAACAAGGAAGGTGTGTGTGGAATTAAGTTTTGGTTGGGTTGATGGGTTTGCGGTGCATGCGGGCATGGGGATGCGTGTGTACAAGATAACAACTGGAAAGGGCAAATATTGAAATGGTATATGCTTCATTATAATATGTAATGTAGCTATGAGTTTGATTAAGGCGTAATAATGGCCGCCAGTTTTGTATGTCCTTCACGTGACTGGTCGCACTCGTACCACTCTTCTTCTTCATTTTGGTGGGCTATCCTCTGCTTTTCGCTTTCTCCTTCATTACCATTAATCTCATTTCATAATTTTAAGCTAACCCATTAGCCTCTTTTCATAGTCTTTTTCATTTTTCAATCAACCAAAAGCATCTGAATTATGGCAACCTTATATCATGCTTCACCCATCTCAGCAATCCAACAGCAATTGATTAAAAGCATAGTCAAAAACGGGGGGTGATTCATTTGGTGGTGTGGGATGAAAGTTGACAGGTTGCGTGTGGGCAAGTGAGCAATTAGTCAGCTTATATTTATCAACACAGGATTGCTTATCCAAAGTTGGAACCATATAATTCAAACATAATTATAAAGTGCTGGGAAAAGCATGTGGGTGGATGAAATATTCGAGTGACTTTTTCATAAAGATGAAATTTTTATTCATCCTTTTCAACCAACAAAGTAGAAAGCAATTGAATTTAGGAGCATTCAAAGAGAAGCCAAGCCAACATTTTCAAAATTCACCAGTCCTCCAAAGGGCCTAATGGACCGGCAAATTGGCAACGTCATATTAAAAATCATTCACAAGGAAAAGGATAGCAACTTGATAACGGAGTGTTGTAATTAGCAAGGTAGTTGGGTCACTTTCATTATCTGTAATTTCCGCATTACCATGTCTTCAACTTATTCCATTTATAATAACCTTAAATTCCTCCTATCGTCCTCACGTATTACCCTCCCTCACGATGCTCGTCGGGTCGGGCGGTGGGGGCCCTTGGGGTGAGGGCATCACCTTTTGGTACCAAGGATGTGGTGCTGGTGCTGGTGGAGCACCACCTTTTCGCACTCATCCTCAGATTATTCCAAATGATGCACTATAATTTGCTTCCATTTTTTAAGGGCGGCAGGGACCCAAGTTCCTGAGTCAGGCTGTGGTGGCCTGCCGGGGATTCCTTTTGTTTTTATTTATCAATAGAACAAAAGGCGAATGAATCGTAGATTAAAGAAATATCCAGAGTTCAATTCGCACGGAATTAATCTATTGCTTCATGCATGCAACTTACGCTGCAATCCAATCATCTATTATATTCCTGTCATTTCGTTAATTGAAGGAAAGCTACTTCGATCCTCCATTTACCCCACTGTGCATGATTATGACAGTCTCTCCATTTGTAATTCAACCTCCACTACATCAAGCCATATTATATCACGAATTTCATTTATTATGCATCATATTACATGATTTCACGAATAATTTGAACACTCATGTTGAATAGCAAAATCTCATCATTTTTATACCCGTCGCCGCAAATTTCCCTCACCACGGATTGCTGGATTCAGACCATGCACTACCCCTGTTATTTGAATGACCATCCAACCGCATAATGCAAGTCAACCCAAATGGACGCAAGCCCAAATCCTCTAACCCAAGGCTTTCCATGAATTTGGCCCACTCATGCCAGCGCCAACGACCACCACCAACTTCCTTCCCGTCATCTGCCCAATCTCTTCATTTCATCATCTGCATCCCTCCCTGGAAGTTATCTTTCCTTTCTTCAGGGGGGAAAATTTTTTTTTCAGAAACCATGTTTCGGTCTCGCTTGACAACCCTAATCAGCAGTCTCAATTCATCAAAAGCTCACCTGTTTTCCTCAACAATCGAACCCGCAAAGTCCGAATTCCCTCAAACCTTAGCTGGTCTCCGTGCTCGACTGGCCGCCGAAGCTCCGTCTTTCGATGAATTCACCGATCTACAGTCCAATAATTCTTACTCCGTCGAAGTAGGTACTAAGAAAAAACCCCTTCCTAAGCCTAAATGGATGAGGGAAGCCATTCCTGGCGGTGAAAAATATGTTCAGATCAAGAAAAAGCTTAGAGAGCTGAAGTTGCATACCGTTTGTGAGGAAGCTAAGTGCCCTAATTTGGGTGAATGCTGGTCTGGCGGTGAAACTGGAACTGCTACTGCTACCATTATGATTCTTGGAGATACCTGTACTCGTGGTTGCAGGTAACAGGCTTTTACCTTTTTTTCCCTTAGATTGTTGGTGCTACGCTGGGCTTTTATAAAGATGTAACTTTTAGTAACTATATTTATTCTGTATGTTGTATTTTTAGGTTTTGCAATGTGAAGACATCACGAACTCCACCTCCGCCTGATCCTGATGAACCGGCTAATGTAGCTGAGGCTATTGCTTCATGGGGCTTAGAATACGTTGTAATTACTAGCGTTGACCGTGATGATTTGCCTGATCAAGGCAGCAGCCATTTTGCTCAGACTGTAGAAAAGTTGAAAGCTTTGAAGCCTCACATGCTCATAGAAGCATTGGGTATGTTTGGTAGCTGTTTTTGGATTGATTGTCTACACTTGGAATTGGAATGTAAATGGAAATGAACTTCTAGATCATAAGAACCTTTTTCCAAGTTAATTTTCAATATCTAAATAATGTTCTCAGCAACAGATAATCCTAAAATTTAAACTTAGATATAAATATCATTTCAACAATAAACTTTCATGAATTGCATACCTTTCACAATTCTGACCGCACCATCAATTTGGCTTTGAATGCAAGAAGTTTTTAGTTGCAATTCACAGAAGATTGCATTCAGTTACTTGCTTCTTAATGTTAATTTTTCTTGTTGTCATATAGTTCCTGATTTTCAAGGCGATTCCGGATGTGTAGAAAGAGTTGCAAAATCAGGACTAGATGTATTTGCTCATAATATTGAGACTGTTGAAGAGCTACAAAGTGTTGTAAGGGATCATCGTGCTAGTTTTAAGCAATCTTTGGACGTTTTAAAGATGGCCAAGGATCATGCTCCCAAAGGAACACTTACCAAGACTTCAATAATGTTAGGCTGTGGGGAAACACCTGAACAGGTTGTGAAAACCATGGAAAAAGTGAGAGCAGCAGGTGTTGATGTGATAACTTTTGGTCAATATATGAGACCTTCAAAGCGCCATATGCCAGTATCTGAGTACATCACCCCAGAAGCTTTTGAGCAGTATAGAGTACTTGGCGCGCAGATGGTAAATAACAACCTTTTATGCTGAATACCTTACTTAATCCTTTCCTTGTTTTATGCATTACTTGCTTTGTTGACTTAACTCCGACAATGTTGTTTGTGCCATATGTTATTTGTGTCTAAGGTTAATGCATCTCATTCTAATAAGAAATTGTTGGCAATGAAATGTTCTAGCCGACTCATAATTGCAACAACTCTTATGATTGAAACATGGACCATTATTGGTCCATTTCCTGGTGACTTCTACCATTATTGGTCTTCAATCATTCTGCATTGTTCTGGAGAGGTGGCTGCACAACTCTTTTGATTGAAACATGGACCTTCTGACCTTGCTATCTTCCTTCCAGAAATGGCACTCTGGTTTCCCCTAGAATTCCAGTATATTCGTTCTGGTGCCATTTTCTCAAGCCCCCTCTCCTTGTTCTAAATCATTTGGACTTGCCCAAGATTCTCACCACCCCTGCGAAGATATTTGTGCTTATATCCCTTTGGTTTTTTGTTGTTTGTGTATCTTCCAGCCTGTTTTCAATAATTATTATTTGTGTTCTCAATGCAACTGCCCACATGCAACAAGCAATGACTTTGTAATTGCTTTAATAATCTCGATCCTTTTCTCCAACTGATATTGTATGCTAGTGAAAGTATATTAGCATGTAACACTGACATATGGGCATGAAACATTTATGTGGCAATACCATGGATGTAGCAACGTGCTAAGAATCATCTGATCTTGTGAACTGTTGCGCCGCTTAATATCATTTTGCTTGACGTGAAGTACATTTTCAGGCTGCTTGTTCGTATTTTACAATAACTGCTTCTTTTACTACTGCTATTATGTTATTGTTCATTTATTTGTGCTGGATGGTGCAGGGATTTCGTTATGTGGCATCTGGTCCCATGGTCAGATCATCGTATAAGGCAGGTGAATTCTATATCAAATCCATGATCGAATCAGATCGGGCTGCATCTGTGCAACCTCCTATCCCATGATGAGGAATTTCTTTTTTCCCCTCCTTTCTCTTCCTTCCTTCTGTACATCATATGCTGATCATTTTGTATGTTGAGAAAGTACAAGCTAGATTGTTTTCAACATGTGCCTAAAGCTAGATTCCTTAGAAGCTCAGAGTTGATCCTTTAGTAGCCTCTCTCAAGGTTTGATCAATAAGCTTGAGCTCATTCTGATCTATTCCAGTTGGAAATAAATTCAACCTGTTGTTGATCAGCAGTGACTCTACCAGTGAGATATTATTGGAGATTGATAATTGCATGGTAATGTCATATGGAGGGATGGGTGAGAGTGAGGGGCTTTTACTTTGCAATTAATAAATAATATTCGTCGGTCAATCCTTTATTGGGTAGATGCTCGTGCTTTAGGCAAAGTAGATTATTAGTGTGGTTGGTCCCAGCGCATTGACGTTGTCATAAATTTATATGGTCGTCTAATCGATGACAATGTTGTGCGGGCATGATGATGATGTACTTTATACTCTTATAGTGGTTTTCAGTTGCAAACAGACTGGTGGTGGCCATGCACTGGTTGAACCCACACATCTTAAATACCAGTAGGAACCGGTCCCAACTTGAAATTGCTTGCTGGTGGTCCATTACTTAGCGCACCGTTTTGTTCTCACCACTAAGCTTCAGGGGGTTTCCTTGGAGGAATGGTGCAATTCAAGGTGTTTTTTTTTTTTATTTATTTAAAGGAATCACTAGTCTGCTAAATGTTTTTTATCTGCATAATTATGCCTAGAAAGGGTTCAACCAAAAGTAAAAGTGGATAACATGAATTTCTTGAAAAGAGAGGGTGACTGATGTTTCTCAACCCTGGAAATTTATGTGTTTTCTTCGGTTATAAACGAGAAACCATCGTGGGGGTGGGGCTGCATCCGGCTATGGCCTTGGCCTAAGCTAAAGGTCCATGGCTAGCCTCTCAAATTAAACAAAGCTAGCAATTTGCTATGCGTAGTACTGACCATGAAAATGAAAAAAGAGTAAATAAGATGCCTCCAGCAGGGGTGCCTCTAATTGCTTTTAATTTTGTTTTTGTCATTTACATGGGTACTTGATATTGTTTTGTTTTGGTTAGTTTATTGATGACTTGGCCGTTGTTGTTGAGGATATCATATCAGCCTTTGGCGGTTGGCTCAAGTCAACTATCAAATCCCCGAGCTCTCTCCCATTTCTTCCTTTCTTTGTTTTACCGTTGAAATATTTCAAATCCGCAATGCCCTTTCACCCTCACTTCCACTGCACATGATAACATCCCCTCCTCAAAATGGGTTGCTGTCTGAGCTCAACTGCTAACAAACACCCGTCTCCTCCTCCGCTAAAACCACCTTCACAAGTACCACCATCGACATCTCGTCATTACCTCGCCGTAACTTCATCACCACCTTCGCCGCCGCCACAAGCTTTACTTGAAGAAGAAACCGTAAAAGAAGTACTCTCAGAAACACCCATCTCAAAACCACCACAAAAGAAAACTACTGCGAACCAAATCCCCAGCTTTCAACGAGACCCGAAAATCCTAGTTCCCATCTTTCGAGAATCCAACACCCAAACTCATACCTTTACCGGCAACAACAAGCGCAAGGAAGATGAAGAAAGAGAAAGAACACCTGAAATTTCTCAAGCGTCAGAGTTATGTAGCAATGCTGACTCGTACTCTACAGCAACGACTAATACCACGACTACCGCTACTACTACCGTCACAGAAATAAGAGAGGATCATGAAGTTACTAGCAGAAAAAGACTAGTCCACAGATCTCCTTCTAAATTAGCCCGAAAGCGTCCCAACAATGCCGACAAAGAAAAAAGACTTCCAAAAACAAGGCCACCCAACTCAAGAGCAACCACTTCTGTTTCACAGCGTGGCGGTCGAGTTGGAAGAGATTTAGGAGAGAGGTCGGGCCGGCGGTCAAGGTCGCCGGCGATGAGGGGAAATGGTGGTGGTGGAGCTGTAAAAGTTCGTGCAGGAGGGAGTCCGGTGGAGGTGAGTGGAAAAGCTGATGGGAAGGCAGAGGAAGTAGGAGTTGGAAGTGGTGTAAAGATAGAAGAGCGAAGTGAAAACAAGAGCAACGTTTCAATTCAAGAAGAGGGACGGGAGTCTCTTGAGAATCCTCTGGTGGCTTTGGAATGTTTCATTTTTCTGTGAATAATAATGACGATCAATATTATTATCACCCATTTTTGTGAAGTTGGCAACTTGGCCAGTGTTTAAACATCTCTGTGCAATTCCTTTTATTAATTCTCTCTGCTTTGCTTGCCATCCTTCTTTTGTTCTTCCTTTTTCATGAAGAACTAATCCTTTTTCATCTAAATAACTCTAACTTATAATTAATTATATGCATCATAGCATCTCATACTCATCTCTTTGGTTAATGGCCAACTTAACTCCTCCATGTTGAATGTCTGCAAAATAGTGGATGTGTCTAGGGATACGCAGCAGAAATGGACCTCGCAGGGGAGCATCTTCTTCTACCCTTACAAACATGGCTTGTTCTTTCCATTTTCCTCGTGGAATGTGCACAAACGGGTCTTTTGTCTGCTTTTTCTTTTTCACTAGCGAATAATAATTCTGACGCTTGCAGGTAATTTCCTAGAGAGCAACTGTACAAATGTTGCATCTTCATTTACAGTTGCTGCCAAGCGACTGATGCTCAAGTTTAGTGATACATGCATGTTCATAATAACAGGTGGACTAATGAGTTACAGATGTAGGCATGCTTCTTGATCCATTAGGATCTCTGGACCTTGAGCAGCAAGCACTAATATTTCTTCTCGACCATTCTTTGTTACATTACTTCAAATAAGAGTTTCTCAAATTTCAACTTTCCTTTTTAACTATCGGTATCTTTCTACTTGGGGATTGCATTTAATATCAAGGGACGGTTTGGATCAATTCTAGAGACATTGAATAGATGAGAGATGTGGAGCGATAATAAGCTCTGATGACATGTACAGCAAATGTGACTGAGAAGACGAATGCTGCCTCGCATTGAATGGAAAGATGCCGTTATTCACCACCATCAGACTACAAATCGAGTTTGATTGATGATAATCCGATGAAAAGAAGTAGGCTTTTCTAGTTACTTGTCTTATTCCTTGTTTTTGTTTTTTGTTTGTGTTTTGACGTCAGGAATTTAGCTTCCAGTCGAGGGTGAGGTGAAAGTGAAGCAAGGGCTATATTGGTGAAAGGAGTCTACAATGGGCTCAGGGGGGCAAGGTGCAGGAGCTGGGTGTGCAAGGAACGTGGGAACGTCCTCGCCTGGCATCAACACTGATACCCCTTTTGCATACACTGTCATCTACAGAAACAAAATACATGTGGAGAATGTTACGAAGATGCAAGAAAAAAAAGGCTACAGCCGAAAACTCCAGACTCTATCATGCTGGCAAGCAAAGTTGATGCACTTGAAAAGTAATTCGAAAATGCACTTGACCATTAAAAAAGAACATCGATACACGAATTCTATGCTATGTTAAATTATAGTGATCCAAGCAACTTTGGTTGGCCTAAATTATAGTGATCCAAGGCGGAAGAGACAAAAGGGTTTTGCTTTATCATTCATACGCTACGAGTAAAAGAACATCAATAGTGGAGTAGAGATGAAAAAATTAATAAAAAATAATAATAGTTCTTTGGTATACCCACTACATTCACACCCACTGTCTCCAGATTTCATGCCGCCTTCCATAAATCAAGGGCCAATTTAATTTATGAAGCATCTAATGTGCTAATTCCAGGATATCGTTGCTTCAGACCGACACAAGCATATAGCTAGCCAGCCATGCTAAGATGTTAATAATAAGATAAACTAGTGTCTGAATAAAAAATCAGATGAGCTGGTATATCATCATGCCTTGACTATAGAAGGTAGGGAACAGTGAACGATGGCGAAACAATAGAGACATAATTTCAAAAGACATGTTCTTCTCACTTACAACATCACATCAGGTGATCATACTGGCCTATACCCGCATACTTGCATCCATAACCAACAGATTTCAGCATGAAAAATTTGACCATTGTGTCGTAAACTTGTTTGGTTGCATTTAATAGGAATGGACAAACCATGGGTTGGATTACCAATGAGAAATTCTTGGTTTCCAAAAGATACCCCACACCCCTAAACCTAAACCCAACTTAAACCCGACAGGATTGTGAAGGAATTGTAAAGGAGGTAAAACCAACAGGATTGTGAAGGAAGTCAAACCAACAAGAAATTCTTATACTATTAAATCCAACCTTTCCCACAGCTCTTAATGCTTACCAGATTGTGATAACCTTGATGTTAATAATGGTTTAAGCAATACAATTATTATAGTCCCGAGAAGCGCACTAGAGACAAGAGTCACATGCCTGGTAAGATATGGAGGACCCCTCTGCCGCTGATTCAGTAAAGGGACAATTTCATGCATAGTCCAATTTCTTTCTTGCACTTGTGCTTTCACACATCGAGAATGTAGAAAAAGAGAAGGGTTTGGGATTGTTTAATGGACAGCCATTACCTGCCTTAAGCACTAGACTCGCACTTTGGCAGTAAAATATGAGCAAACAAAGCAGAAAGCCTAGCTTACAAAATATGCATTGAGATAACGAACTTAATCTAATGATGCTGCAGCAAATAACTCTTATGATTATATAATATAGTAAGTTGCATGATGCGTATTATCAACATATACCAGCCATCTTCTCATGGAAGATGGAGTTCAAAATGGGCCTACTGATGATAACCACAAGACTTACAACCAGCTAAACACTAAATGACAATACGATCAACCAAGTCTTGCACCATATAGGTCACTTACTATAGTGCTTCTGAAAATTGCACTAGGATAAAAGGCAAAAGCACATGGTTTCAGGTGTAGTTGAAAGCAACAGAAAAATGAGAATCAGGATTTCCTTCCGAAAGTGTTCATAATTTGCAATAAACTTGGTATAAAAATACTACCTGGAATTGAAAGCACAAGGAGGATATGTAGAAAAAGGTTAATGAAGCAGAGAACAAGGACACGCCAATATGGGCAATATCCTAAACAGATTCCTGCCAAATGCATGGTGTATATTGTCTTTTATTGCAGGTAAGGGCATTGTGATGTGTAAAAGAGGAAAAAACTTTCAAATCAATTTCTGCCAGGAATGGATTCTTATTCTCTCATCTTTCATTGTATGACTTCCATTTTAACAAGTAACAGGTGCATAATTTAGAATAGCTAGTGAAATATCACCCGGGAGAAGAAACCATTGTATGGCCAATATAAATATAATATGCGACAAAACAGAATTTGTTAAAAAAGAATGGAGAAAAGCATTTAGAAATTGTGGAGATTGCTTGTAGTTGTTACGATTTGGTAGACGGAAAAAAAGAGTTTTGCAAATTGCAATAATGACCGGTCAAAACTGCCAAAAAAGAAGTATATGATTACAAGCAAAAGCAACAGTCGTATTCATAGTGGAGGCAGCACTCATTGCATTTTGCAGGTATCCAAAAAGAATCAACACATGCACGGACAAACAAAGTAAAATAAAAGATAATCTATGTTTTCTTGAAACCAAGAAGAATTAGTCGCAATTTACCATGAAGAAGTAGCATGGAAGGAAACAGGAAAATGCAGCTAAATCATGTTGTTGAGAAGCATGAAAAGAAGGCAGACAGAGAGAAAGAGGGGACCTTTGGGGATGGATAATGAAGCTTGGAATGGAAAACGATTGGTGGGTGAAGATCAGTGAGAGCAGCAGCGGTGGTGGTAGTAGGAGAAGCAGAAGAAGAAGAAGAAGATGATGATGACGACCTAGGCCTGAGAAACCTTTCAAATATGGCCATAACCAGAAACATAGAGATAAGAATAGCAGTAGCAACAAACCCAAAAGACACAGCATTGACGGAGTTATCAAAATGCCTCCAATGGTCATCTCTTTGGAAATTCAGAGGGGTGACCATAGGAGATTGCACTGAGGATGATGTTGATGATAACGAGCTCAAGGTGCCTTCTCTACCCATTATGAAGCTCAAAGAAAGTGGGCGTTTAGCGGTCTTCAGAAGGTCAATTTCATTAGCGAGAATTGTGGTGGTGAGAGAGAGAGAGTGTGTTGGAGAGTGATCATGGCAACAGAGAAGATAAAGAAAGATTAGAAGGTTGGAATGTGGAAAAGGGACGAAAACACAGAAAGAGAGGGGGGTCGTTATGAAACAAGGCGTGTATTATGATAATATGACGAGTTGCTAAATGGAGAGACGAGGGAAACTGGAGAGAACTGGAAGTGGTCTTTCCAACCTTGCAACACCAACTGCTGTGTGGCTTTGGTTTGTGCTGCGGCTTGAGAATAAAAAAGAAATAAAATATTAGAGTTGAGTTACTGGAGCGGAAGAAAGTTGGATATTAATATAAAAATGGAAGAAATCATGATTAGAGATCGATAGGAAGGGAGCATGGATAGGATTGAGGAAGAGAAGTGGAGGACGGAGTGGCCGGGGCATCACGCAAAAGGAAGAATATGGTTCCATTGGAAGGCTTCCTGAACTAATCGCATTACCAACAAACATCCGCCTGCGTTTTGTTTTAACCAAATCAATATAGATTAATACGACCAAGCGTCCACGTGTAGGGTCACGTGCCTTCCGTGAGGATATGTGGGACAGGCTGATGAAATACCAACAAAATAAATCAAAAGTTGTCACGTGGAAGCAGAGCCTGACAAAGGAAGCTTTCTCTTCTTTTTATGCTTCAGCCCAGCCCGGCCCAGCTTACCCCATCATTTGGGCTACTTCAGGATGGATGCCAATGCATACAATATTCATTTAGAGCATGCATACGGTTTATGTTGTAATAAGATTGATTTATATACACCTGACATGAATAAAAACAGGGAAATTATGACATTCCGCATTCATCATCAACGTATAGAATCAACAAAATGTCTGTGATTATGGATCTCAACCGGACCAAATTAACATGCCACTCAATCCTGCAAGGTTTGTTTAACAACACAGCAGTGGCTACATAGCTCTTTCTCTCCCTCTTCTTCCATAGGTTCGTAGCTCCTCCACCCATATTCGTTGGGTGAAGTGTGGAACACGTGGACTACTGATCTGGATCTCGATATCTCACCTGGCAGCCTGTATCCTGCCAGGAAGTATAAGTCTGTCCCAATGGGCGCCATCGTTAGGTAAAGCCTCTCCACAGGCGGCCAGTTAGCCTCTGTGGCATCAGACGTCGAAAGAGGAGATGACAGAGTTTGCAAGTGCGAACCATCGACTTCGTTCCACATATTCAGCTTCCCATCATATGCCTCCACATGACCTTTCCAAGCATTTAAACAATCACCAGAGCTGAACAAAGTTCCATTCACTGCCACTATCTGATTAGGCGGCACATCTAATTGCCACATCCCCAACATAACATCCCACCTGTCGCGCTCCGCATCATACACCTCAGCTGAACACCTTTCTAATGTATGCCATGGCACCTCCTTGTTCGACTCCCCTCTCTCTGCAAAACCCCCTACCACATGAATTTTCCCTTGCCATGTCACTCCAACACATTTGTACCTCAATGCACTCATGTTAGCGAGCGGTTTCCACTCATCAACCGCTGGATCATACACCTCAGCCGCTGATATTCCACGACTGCTTCCCACCGCACTTTTCCCTCCAACCACGTAGATCTTATTATCCTTTACCGTGCAAGCAAAATCGAACCTTGGCGTGCCTAGTGAGGCACATTTGGACCATTGGTTTTCCCGTACATTGTAACGTAGTACGGAGGATTGTACCTCGAGTTTGACTTGGTCTTGGACATGGCCAGGTAACTTGCAGAAAAGTCTGCCACCAATTATATAAATGGAGTCGGCGATCGTGGCCATGGAGAAACCCTTGAGCACATGATTCTCGGAAAGTCCTGGAATTCTGCTAACGTGGTGCCATGCATTGATGGAGGGATTATAACACTCAATCCAGTTAGAGGCGCTGGTCCTAGTGTTGGGGGATGCATCTCTACTGCAAAACGATGCATATATGCGGTAATTTGAGAGCAAAGAGTGTTCCGGGAGCGGAGATTGAGGGGAAAGAGAACCCATGGCAAAGTTCATTGTTGAAGAATGTGGGGGAGGACTTTGTAGCATGGAGTTGATGAAAAAATATAGAGGTGTGGGATGTGGAGAAAACTAGACAAAGTAAATTGTTTTGATCGATAAGAATGAAATAAGATGACGTGAGGGGGAAAAGGGTTTGGCTAGAATACATATCCAAGAGGAGAAACCTAGACATTTCTTGTTCTAAGATAGAGATTTAATGTTTTCTTAATGCTTGCCGTGTTTCTTGTCTTGGGATGATGACAAGTATATTAACATTGGGAAGTACAGTGAGAAGAAGTTGATGGAAACAAATCAACATTTGTTTCATATGAGATATTTTCATGTGGATAAATTGCCCTTTCTGCATGTTTACCACCTACTACAAGATACCGTCATTCTGGAATAAGTATATACATTATCAGAAGGTTGTAAATACACCATTACTGCTGTTTTTATTAACATTTTTAATATCAAGGAAACCTGGATAAGTTTCTAGCTTGAAAGAATAATAATGTTAGAATTAAGTGTTAGGAATGCATAGAGTTACATATTTTCAGATTAGCTGACAAGTTAGTTTTATAGGGCTTTGATGTTTGCCACGGCCTGCCTCCATGGGACCGAAGCATAATTGCCAAGGAAGTGTGAAATCCATTTAACGAGGGCAGGCCGACTGCCGACTTTTCTCGAAAAGGATAGCTTACTAACCGGCACATGTAGGTCTATAGCCAACTTTTGTTGATTATATTGCAGCTTCGATCAGCTCATCATAATTTGCTGGCTGTTTGTTGGGGATCATATTTCTTTAATAATTTTGCGAGTCTGCCTTATTGTCTTGTGCCGTATTAATCTCAAACCTTGTCTTATTATATGGACGAAATTAGTTTTCGGATTTCAACGTTGTCTTGCCGCACCTGCAAAGAAGACAGCATCGCCTAAATTCTCCAGCGACATGGTTTTCTTCTTGGGTGCTCTTACTAAAACCAGATGGTTTTATATTTCATCCTCGATTACGTTTTAATAAACTCTCCATTGTAATATGTAATCTTCCTGCTTTACGGATTATGGTGTTTAGTGATTTGTTGCGTGCCAGGGAAAAGATGTCAATAAAATGAAGAAGCGACACAAGTGTCGGTTCTATGGGCGGATGTGCCAACTCGGTGAGTGGTCCAGTTTTGGCCAACCGTCCTCTTTGTTGGACATCTGTTGCTGTCTTTTCTTCCTAACACTAAAAGCCACCCTCAGCAAGTACATGTGGCCGTTGGTCCGATTTAATTTGATTTGGTATTTCCATTCTATTCTCACACTATTAATGTCAAGATCAAATGAACAAGGCATCTTTATTGAACAGAAAAGAAAATCTATCCGGCTTGATGAGGGACAGATGAAACCAATCATGTAACAGGAAAGATGATGCATTAACTATGAAGAGTAAGGTTTTTCATAACAATGAAAAGAATCCCCAAATCTCCAGTAATTTGGGCGTGTTTAGGTTCCCAAGATTCTTGGTGGTGATATTAATATATGTGGGACCATTGGACTAGCTGTAGTGTAGCAGATATCTGCAAACTTATGCATGCATAATACTGCCATCTCTCTTTACTATTTTTACGTGTGTGTATATATACATACACACATTGTTGTACGCTGGAAATTATTTCTACACTAAATTTCTGGGTCTCAGACGTAAATACTGTACTCTTTCATTTGGCGCAGACTGGTCAGCTGGTTTCCGTAGATTCAGGAATTTATTAACTTTGTCAGGGACGGTTACCAATCTGGTACTGCTAACATACAAACGCTTGCCGACATTTCTACTTGGAGAGTTCTTAGTTATATTTGCAGTCGTCTAGTAGGGCGTTTGCATGGAGTTTAAGCAGGGCCAAATGATAGATTGTTTGTGTAGAAGAATGATAAGATGGAGGATGAAAGGGGAAGAAAGCGTAGAGAAGAGGAGGGATGAATACTATTAGACAGCCTTTTTGTCTGTACTATGATATGCATTTGTAAAGTGTATTTAGACAATTGGAGAGCACGTGATTTATGTTGTGGAAAATGTTTTAGTAAACTCCAAAATTAGTATGGTGAAATTTGAAAAGGTATTGCTTTGCTGAAAGAAATTCGAATCTTTAATGAAAAAGGCAATACGTACATCCCCCATGAAAATGATTTCAACCCCTCCCTCCATAACTAACCATTCCCTTCCTTTTCGTTATATATCATATCCTTCATCATTACGGGACTAGCAAAACGAGAAAATGGAGAGTAATAAATCTTATCCATAAATCAACTTAAGTGCGGTCCTCGATCTTATCCATAGAATGAATGCTTGAAAATGGCAAAAACAAGAATGGCTCTAATAAGTGATGGAGGCTGTAGGCAGTGTTTTCAAAGCAGTTCGTCCGTAGTGAAGGTCTTTTTCTTTTGATGCCCACATTCTATCTTTATGCGACCGGAGGTATTCAACACTAAACAAAGATAAATATATGAAGGTTCTATCTGGTCCAAGTTAATTAATTAGCAGGATGTAACACGAACACGCCCCTTACATGCAAATGCAATTCATTGTGCCAATACTCGAGCTTTTGATATGTTAGTCTAGAGCGGTGATCGAGTTAATTCCAGGACATAATATCTATCCACGTCGAGGATTAAAAGGAAAGGGGGACTACCTGTATCATCAAATTACAACCGACGCACATGTGTTAGCTAGCCATATGCAGTGCTGCGGAACCTTTTAATGGTACAAACATTCAGAATTCTTACGAGAACTTGATTGCTCGTGCATCTTGGCGTCTTGAACTGGCTCAAAGCAGCCCCGTTGCCTATGAAATGATCCAATATTTTCTTGAAAGTCCCTCTCTCCACGATGCAAAGCTCAAGCGGTCCGATTGAATGTGCTTTTCTCGACACAACATAACCATGATCCACGAAAGATTCGTCCATTTCCCTGCAACATTCTCCCAGAACTCCTTCTTCTACTTCTCCTTTGATTTCCCAATAGATTATGTAATGACCAGGCTGATTTACCACATCCGCGTGGCTCGTAAAATCCACCAGCTCTGCTCTTGTTTTGCTTAGCAGCTGACGTCCCCTCTCCACAACTAGTTGAAGGTCCTTTTCAGTATTCTTGTCAATGTTTACTGTCAGTATTAGCTTTCTCCTGCATATGAAGTTCAGTTTTGGGGTCCCTTTGTGGAAGCCTGCCACTTCTACTACATCCCCTAGCCTGCATCTATACAGCCCTGTACAAATTTTAAAAATTACAATGAAAATGAATAAGCATCTATTGATTCATTCTGTTCTAGCGACGTATTTTCCTACATATCATTGATTTTATTCTACTTGCAAGAATTGCTATTTTCTACGGGTTTGCTACTCATAGGTTCTGGGTATCGATGTCAAATAGAAGCTCGGCTTATTCTTATTAATCATCTTACAAAAAATTGGGTTGTTTGTCGTGAATCACATGTTCCAGGACAATATGGCCCATACACATGATAAGTGAAGTCTAGTCATGAACCATGTGGCTAGAAATGTGCAATTGGGTCTGGCAGTGTGCCGTATTTATAATAAACAAAGATATCAACTGTGCAAGATATTGTTTTGGTTAAAGGAAAAGGGCGTTCGATTTGAAAGATATAGGAAATCAAAAAGGTAGATATCATATCACATCCCGCAAGCTTGAGGTGAAAAATTTGACGAGAAGAAAGAAAGAAAATACCAACTTACCAGTAAAAGTGGTAAGGACAATCTCATACTCTTGTCCAAGCTTGACTTTAGAAAGGGGAACTGGCTCGTCTTCAATGAAATCATCAACGGCTGACCTACAGTCCTGATTTTGTCTATAAAGAGGAATGAACTCGAAGTAAGAAAATGTGGGTACTACAGCAAAAGTAACATCCTCTGGAGGCAAAGCGGGATCCACATTTACCCCAATCCAACTCTCTGTGGATCCATAGTCAGCACTCACTAATGGTAACCCACAAGCGTAATGCCTTAGTTTCTTTAAGTAGGGTTGCATTGACCCTGTCATTATAGAGTAGACGTACTTGGCATTAGGCCATAACTTGGGAATCAAACCAAGCCAGTCTTGATTTTCTAGCAGCTTGCAGTTTTCTTCAATCCTCGAAGCTAGGCATGGACTTGGAGAGAGAATATCCAAAACAGCTTTTCTCATCTTCGGGAAAGTGATTCTCGAACTTAAGCTTCCTTGTTTAATGTCATTGCATATCTCCTTCCAAAGCTCTTCAAATGCTGTAAAGGCTTGTACAATGCTATAAGCAAAAGTTGAGGTGATGAATTCTACTTGGTCACAGAAGAAGAGCCCAAGTATCAGATGGCAATAAGTGGTTTGCTTGTAGTCTCCACCAGAAATTACTTCTGGTGGGCTGCATGTAAATGACTTGGTTTTTTCTTGCTTGATCTTGAACTCTTCGCTTGCATAGTAGTGTGTTGTCGCTGTTCCTACCGTTAGTCCTCCTCCTGTTTTGAACTGCTTGCTGCTGTATATGAATTCTAGGATCTTCCCCCCTTCTATTATTGGATATATCCTGCGTAATCAAATCAGAAACCATAGCTATTATATATAAATGCATGGTCGAAGAATTAAAATGTCAAGACAACATCACGAATTTCGGTCATAACTAAACCTTGATCTGTAAGCAGCTGCCAAGGTAAAAATTTGTAGGGTAGTTTGAGCGCTATGGCGAGTGAAAGGAACAAACTTCTGTCTTCCGTCTGTAGTTCCAGAGCTGCAAATAGTGGCCATATCATATAAACAAAGATGATGAGAATCTTTGGAGATAAAAAAAAAAACTAAAGAAAATGCGAACCACACTTTGGAATGGTGGGAGCAATAGCTAGTGGGAATGATGCTTTTTCCTGTGGGCAATATCTAACAGCATGTCTTAATCTGTCTCTCTCTCGGATGTTTTTTTTTAAAAAAAAAACTTTTATTGGTATTTCAATCTCCCTCTGGGAAATCTTGTGGGATGACCTTGAGCTCTATCTGCAAAATCCTTGAGCCAGAAAGGAGGCGTTTGCAGGACAAGGGAGACTAAAAAATGAAAGACGGGAAATATTAAAGGGGAGAAAGTAGGCGTAGGTTGTAAGAAACTAATATAATATAGAATAATAAGATGATTGGGAGAAGATTAAAGAGAGAAATGATGGGTCAAAGCCTTGTTTAGTTTAGCAATACTTTAAGTTATGTAGTAGGGAGTAAATTATAATCAGAGTCTGTAGTAACGTCAGTAATATTAAATTAAATTAAATTTATGATTAGGTTAGGGAAAATCTCTTTTCGAAAAAAGAGCATGGTTAGATGAAAGTGGAGATATGTCGTCTTTCTCCCAAGAAAAAGGGTTAGAGAAGAAGAAAAGAAAAGAAAATGAAAGGGAAGGGAACCTTAAGGAGAGAGTGGTAATGGGTTGTTGCGTGAGGAGAGGAGAGCAGTCGCCATCTGCTATTCTCTGAATATAAGGATCTAAATCTGCATGGGAGGCAAGTGGAACCAAAGAAGTGTACAAAGATTCCAATGCACACCCATCCATTTCTTTAATTTTGATATCCCCCAACCATTTTCTCAGATATTCTACACCGTAGCTCAGTTCAAGAATCCGGCCAAGTGTCTCCCTTTGCACTTCCCCAGCATTCTCCGCTACTTGATCAAACCAACGAGTAATGTCGTAGCCATGATGATTTCCATTGCAGTTGGCACTACTTACTTTTGTTTCCATACCCCTTGATTCGCTTTGCAGTTCGCAGGGAAAAGATACAGATATATAGAAGAAGAAGAAGAAGAAGAAGATATATAGTCTGATCAGCAGGAGAAAGCAACCACCCGTTAATCAAATACAGGAACCAACAGGGTAAATCTGTATCTGTATACTGAAAGTTGCTTCTCTTGTATATGCAGATACATATATATAAATCATAAGCTCCATCTTGAAATGGTACGATCCTTTCTACACCACAGGACGTGGTTGTAGTATTATCATGCATTTTTTTAGCTTTTCTAATATTATTTTTGGTTGAGAAGAATATACAAGTTTATCTGGACCAATGTTAAAAGAAAAGAGGGAAAGATATACACATATATATGTGTGTAATATTATAAGGGGACCAAAAACCCAATCAGCCTTGACAGCTTGACATATTGGTATTATTCCAATGTTTCATTTTTCTAAACGCAAGATATAATCTGAAAGTGATCAATTATTAATGGGTTAAGAGGATAGTACGTTGTGTCTCATTCTAACTTCAATGCCTTTAACAATATCTATCTTACCCCTTCAAATATCTCCCCCCATATATACCTCTTATGTTTATTCTTTTATTCCTTTTTCTTCAACTTGCTTCTTCTTCTCATGCTTAGATGGATAAAAGCATGCTTTAGATTACATATTCCCAGTCACTTAACAAGGTCTTCATATAGAGAAGAAGCATTAACTTGATTGATTCAATTTCATTAGCTTTAATTATTCCAGTATAATATTGTAATGTGTTGGGTAATATCAGCCATGAACTCAAAATGGCCCTACAAAATTAGGACGGTAGTGATAAGCATCAATATTTGCCTTTTGTGGTTATAAACGCTAGCCACCATTACCGCCAAAACGAAAAACACATGCCGGATTAAACCCCCACCCCCTTTTCCTCTTCACGAGCATCAATGGACAAAAGTTCCACCCCCCCGTTTTCCTCTTCACGACCATCAATGGACAAAAGTTCCATTTGATTTTTTGGCCACCCAGTTCAGATATGAACCTGAGCAACGCCCTAGTCATTTTCTTCATGCGTGCACCTCTGTGAATTCATTGCTTTTGGTGAATGGATCACCAATGGGGATATATGGCCTTAACTAAGTGGAAACCTGTCTCTAAACCAATTTAATGAAAGCTGTTGTTTCGAAAGTGATTTCCGTTTAACCACCATTCAAAATACGATCCTCTGGATGTGGTTTTATCATTTTCTGCTTTAAATGTCTCCGCTTTGTTGCTTCATTTCTTGTTAGGTGATCTGTTCATAATTTAACATTATCAAGTTTCCTCAAAGCCCAAGTGGTTTCTTCTCCATTGCGTGTCCTGATCTTTTCACGTTGATAATCTGGTCATTTTCTCTCCTAATGCAGGCAGCATCAAAGCTCCTCTACAGATATTTTTCAGAATCCTGAAAGATCATATCGGCCACCCAAAAGCAGTGCCCGGAATCAACCAGAATTAACCATCCACCACATACACCTTTGAACTTGCTATATATGTCGAATGTCATTGTCTCCGGTCAATCATGCATACATATATCCATATGTCAGTTCATCATGGATTTTATTCCCAAACACAACATATATGGTATTCCATAAAGTTACAATTAAACAGTGTAAAACATGGCAGAATCTTGTCGAGCACTAAACAACAAGTTTCTTATGCATGGTTCTCCATGACCAATCTCCTGGTGAACGGAACCGATTCCAACAAAGAACGACCCCTCGCCATGGTTACTTGACGATTAGAATTTTTTCAAAAGCCCTCCATAAATTGGCCTGTCAGAATGGAGTGATTTTCTTTCTTGAAGCCACTCTTGACCTTCCATTATCCTCAGACGCAAAAATTTTACAGAATAAAACAAAACAGATAGCCCCCACAAACTTTTCCAAATAATCTGTAGACCGCTGCCATTGCCATTGAAAAAGAAAGTACTCATGAAAATTGGCACTAGGATTGATTGGCTACATTGATGGAAGAAGACGCAGCAGAAAAGGGACGTAACATCACCAATCAACTCTTTCAGATGGGACCACTCAAATAATTTACTAATTACTTATTTAAAGAATATATTTATCAAAATATGGTCCTTAATTTTCTATACAACCAATCAGCAAGAGGGTTAAATGTTGATCGTCTTGTAACAACTAATCATGGACACTGCACCAGCAAACTGTAGTAGTTCCAAGCTTCAGGACTGTGTAATCATGTTGATCGTCTATAGGTTCCCAGTTTGTCCTCCGAAAATGCGAAACATCTGCCTGATGTTTAACTGAAAAATGGTATTCCTATCAGGCTGGGGTAAACTAGCAGCTATGTGACAGTAATCAACAATGATAATTTTATCCAGACGTTCCAAAACAGGGGAAAATAAAAACTTGAAAAGTTGAAGCAGTCCCAAGTCCAGAAGATGAATCCAATTAGGGGAAATTCAAGGATAACAATCCTTGGACACGTTCGCGTGGATGTTTACACATGCAAGGTACGATTGACGAAAGTATGAGCGTAATTCTTGAACCTTATAAGGTTTCTTGCAAAGTTTCAGCAGTAGATCAAAGTGCAAGAATGGAGAACAAGTTTCAAATATACATGGCCCAGAGCTAGAGCCCAGATACATATGCCTTTGGAAATATTAATGTGTGTTGCATGGGCCATCAAAGTAAAAATTCAGGTCCCATGGTCTAGTGGTCAGGACATTGGACTCTGAATCCAGTAACCCGAATTCAAAGCTCGGTGGGACCTAAGTTTTGCTGTATTTTTTTGCCGAGGATATAAACTGCTACTAATGTATTGTACATCTGTAGAAACGTATATAGCTCGCTTTCTCCCTTCCCCAGTACGCACAAAGAACAGAGGTCTTCACCCATCAAATCTCTGTCCTCGCACAACCTTACCAATTAACCGTCTTCCATGGCCAATCTTACCGCTATTACTTCTCGTAAACTATCTGTACCTTCCAAACCCATGACGCAAATACACTCCCATCCGCCTCAATGTTCTTGCCTTCTCCTCCCAGTAAAAAGAATACCCAAATCCTCCAAAAGGTTACTCCTTTTAACCAAGCATTCCAAGAGATGGGCCGTTGGATCGATCACAGAAGACAGGGAAGTGGTTCCGATCAAGGATTCCTCTTTCGAAGATCAAGAGAACCCTTCATCTGTTAACTGGTCTCTAGATTTTGAGGATTTTCCTTTGTCTTCTTCTCAAGACAAAGGTGAAGGAGAAGGCGGTGGCGATGATGATAGAGATAAGTTAATGGCTAGAGCAATTAATGCTAGTATTGTTTTGGGTCTTGGGACTCTTGCTGTCAGTAAGTTGCTCAGTATTGATCATGATTTTTGGCATGTAAGTTGTTAGTTAATTTCTTCAAATTGTATTCTTTGTGCCTTTCATTTTACTTCTCTTAAGCATACAAGTTATGATGGATCATGATTTTTAATTCTTGTCTTCCTTTTAATGGCTCTCATAATAGCAAGTCTTTCTCATGAGATGAATCTTATTGATTGTGCACTTTTTCTAAAATTTTCTTGTTGAATTTTGTTATTCAGAGTCTCTTTTTCTCAAGGTTGGATTTTCTGAAGTTGGACTTTTAGTTGAGTTCAATTTCTTTTGAGATTATAGGATGAACAATGAATAGTTAGGAATGGAAAGCTGAAGTTTAGGGTCAAAAATCGTATTATCACCATTTCATTGAGCAAAGCAGCATAATCGTTATGTGATTAGAAACAAACAACGTTATCATTCTGGTTATATATTTACAGCTTTTATGGTAATGTTATCTAATTCCCAGGGATGGACCCTTTATGAGGTACTAAGATACGTGCCTGAACACAACTGGATTGCATATGAACAAGCTCTCAAATCAAACCCAGTTTTGGCTAAAATGGCTATTAGTGGGATTGTGTACTCTATAGGAGATTGGGTTGCACAAGTAAGTCTGATTTTCTCATTTGTTCCTTTACCCCCTATTGGTTGCTTAGCAGAGCTAGTACTTGTATTTTGTATGTCGTAAGTCGTAAACTTCTGAACATGCAGTGCTATGAAGGAAAACCAATTTTTGAGTTTGACCGGACACGCATGTTTAGATCTGGCGTTGTTGGGTTTACTCTCCATGGATCTCTTTCTCATTATTATTACCAATTCTGTGAGGTGTGAGGTGATGATTATGGTTCACATTCTTGTTTTGACTTTTGTGTTTGTTCATTTATATTATGTGGATTGCTGAAATTGCTTACTTTGATTTCTAGGCTCTGTTACCTTTTGAAGGTTGGTGGGTGGTCCCTGCCAAAGTTGCCTTTGACCAAACGGTGTGGGCGGCAATTTGGAACAGCATCTACTATGTGGTGTTGGGTTTCTTGCGTTTTGAATCTCCAGCCAATATTTTTAACGAGCTGAGAGCAACATTTTTGCCTATGTTGACTGTAAGAAGTGATTTTGGTTTATGAATGTTGGCATTCTGCAAAAATAGTTCATCAAATGAAGCTATGTTTTATGAAAAAAAATGCATGCATGGATGGATTACTGGCTTAGAATGAAACATGCAACTCCTTTGAAGTATACCTCGATTCACATTCAAAAATAATAAGAAAATGAAAATATAGGCTTGAACCTAGAATTTATAGCTGTACATTTCCTCTAATGTGAAGTATTTGATTGCAAACGAATTTGGTTGCAGGCAGGATGGAAGCTTTGGCCTTTTGCTCACTTGATCACGTATGGTGTTATCCCTGTAGAGCAAAGACTCCTTTGGGTGGACTGCGTGGAGCTTATCTGGGTTACCATACTTTCAACGTGAGTGCCTAATTTTATTAAACCTGGACGTGCATGCATCCGCACACACTGCCCAGAATGGTATTAAAAGGAAGTATTAATATTTTTATTTGAGCTTTCATGTGGCAACAATTGAGCCTGTATTGGATTTTGAATCAACTTTTGTTTAAAACTCCTTGGACATTGTTTTATTTGGGAGGTCTTGTTACCCTTTATGTTACATCTGCTAATGTATCACTATATGCAAGTAATGGCATATGCTCTTTATCTTTATTTTTAGTTACTCAAATGAGAAATCGGAGGCTCGGGCTTCTGAGTCAACACAGGAAGCAACATCCAATTCTTCGAGCAGTCCCACAGAGGTAAACTTCTTCTGGGACTTTCATTGCAGTCGAAAACTTGCTAAATGAATTGCCACTAAAATGGGACATCCACATTCCTTGGCCCAGTTTTCTTTCTGGCTTTCAATTCCAGAGTCTAAAAACAATTGCTGAGCGTGCTTTGCTCATCTCTTAATGTCATCTTTCAGGAGTAAATGGTTTGGAGCACAAAGGAGTTTGAAATCATGGTCAAACATCTGCTGCAAAGAAGGAATTATGTATATTATGTTTGAGCAGGCAGTGTGTTATAGTACTATATTCCGCTCAATGTGACCCCACATTCTGTAACAAGGAAGAAAGGATGTATATGGAACATGCTTCTTATACAAGGACTTAATGTCCAAAATTATATACTTCTTGGGGGATAAACCAGCCTTTTGTGTTTTCTGCAATCTGGGAGTTTGGGATTACTGTTGTTATATACGAGCGCACTATCATAACCTCGTAATTGTTACCACCTGCTATAATAATGCCGAAACGCAAGACATTTATGCGAATCCTTCTTCATGGTGGACTTGTATCATCAGCTCCATATCTTTATCCAGGAAGAGATGTGTACGGGAATAATAACCAACCGTCCTTGGCTACACTCTGGCAAATTGCTGTTGGTCTAACAAAGGGAAAAAGACACCAAAGCGCTAGATAAAATAACAATATTACGACACTCGCAACCTTTTAAAGGATTCAACAGAAAACTTTCAGATCCCTAATTCAAAATCACGTGGAAACTAAAAAGATTCCCTTTTTTATCCTCAAGCAGAAGGATGGCAAAGCTAGAGCCGATCGACGATGAACCGAAGCAACACCTTCACAAAATCAAAAGCCAGAATAAAAGAAATCATGGCCCCACAAAATTCTTCGTTTTTGTTGATTACTTGTTTATCTTCATCTTTCTCGCATTCCTCTGCTTCATTCTCTTCAAGATCGTTAGTCTTTGATTTTTCAAATTCATTTTCATTGTACCTTGCTTCTTTTCTATCAGGTAATTTCCAAAACCTGCTTGATTAACAAGGAAAGAATTTCCTTCTGTTGGATTGGTCTGTAGGCTTTAATTCTAAAAGCTTCATTTCCATTGCTATGACTACTCTTTTTCGAAATCTATACGTAGTTTGGCATTTAATGCAAATGTATTTCTTTGTTCAAACGGGTGGAAGTTGAAATTATTGAACTTGTATGATTTATTGGGTCTTGTGCAAAAGTTTATGGTCACTTGAAGTAATTATGCCGTTCGCGCTTCAATTGTTACTGTCAAGTGGTCGTTGCTGATCATTAATTTAGAATGAAAAGCTCGATCTGTAGGATTGAGAATGTAGGGGAATCTGATTTTTGAGGCCTTAGGTAGATGGGTAAACCGAAATTCATTGTGAAGGTGTGCGGTTGGTGTGTTTTGTTCTGTGCATTTTATTCTTGAGCAATCTTCGTTCGTTACTCCTCATCTTCCAATTTATAAGATTACGCTAGAGCCTATGAAATGATACACCTTTTTTTTTGAAAAAAAATAAAACAAAATACTTGTAATCCTCTGTTAATCTACCAAGGTGTTTATTTACGTCGAGTTGCATAACGTTGTTCTTCATATTTGCTGACATTTTGTTTAGGTTTGTAATTGTCTTGATCGCTCCAAGTGATAACTTTCTTGACTGGAGGTATCTGATTGATTCTGCGGGATATCTTCATCAACATCCAGATATCCTTGAGGAAGATCTGGTTTGAAAGCATTTGTGGATTTTGGATTTGCTAGAATGACAAGATCATCTTCCGGGGAAGAAAATATGCTTTGCTGAAGAAAGAACATGTCTGTATTCTTTGTTACAAGAGAATGACTTTTTGCATGTTTGTTTATGACGTGTAGAACCTCATTTTCGATTAGTGAATTAAAGTATGAGGATCTTGCGTTACGCTTGAGCTTGTACTGAATTATTGGTTTACACCGGTTGCCTATTCTTTCTTCAGAAGAACCCACGTAAATACTGGAAATTTTGTCACCTAATGTCATTGTTACCAGATGGGTGTACCTGCGGAGTCTGTATAAGCATTGTTTACCCGTTCCAAGAATACGCCGAGAACACAATTATAAGAAATTGATATGTTTTCTTTTTAATAGGGACCATTAGGGGGTTAAAAAAAAACACTACGCTAAGCAGCACGTTCTTATATCACAAGAAAGCAAGCAGGATGCCTCCAAATTTGCAGTTTAATACCAGACATGGACTAGTACATCAGACGACATTAGTTGCGAAGAAAGCATACAAGATAAGGATCCCATCCTACGACAGATTACGAATACAAGCATCTATCACGTTGAAAAGATAAAAATGCACCTAACAATGCTACTAGTTGCTACTGCGATCCTCAAGGATACGCAGGTGGTGCAACAGAGCCAACCCATCCAGGATTTGGAGCTTCATATCCAGGATTCGGTGCGTATGTGTCATCTCCACCAGGAATATATCCCCCACCGGTGCCGTTATATGGACCGTAGGTAGGAGTGTCAAGGTGTGGGTGTGCAGGCACTAGTACCCGACCAAATCCTGGGATAAGGAAGCTACGGTCAGACTTGAGCAAGAACTCCGGCTGTTTCACGTCAACATCCTTGGATTTGTCTGGAATCTGGCGTCCTGCTAGTGCTTGCCCAGATATTGCAAGCAAGATGAGGAGAGCAACAACAGAAACGTTGAGTGTATAAGCCAATGAAACTTTGAAAGAGAACAAGAGTGTAGCTCTTCTTATATGCAGCAGATGTCCAGGGGGCTAGATAAGCATTTGGCGGCGATTTAGTGGGATGCATGTTTCTGTTTGGTTTCGTACGTACTGTGGAATTAAATGCAGAGAAGCCGGAAGGATGATGAGAGTATGTGATCTCATAATGGAACTTTTAAGTGCATTAAGTGAATGTTTGCGGTAAGTTCAAGGGTTTTATTCCTTCAAGAGACCGTATTTATTGCTGATTGAAAGCTAGAGAAGAAGTTTTAAATAATGATAATGCATCATTTTCAGGAAAGATTATGCTGATGTTGTAAGAGACAGTTGATAGCTTGATGTGATGTGCTAGTTAAGATTAAGGAAAATTGACGTGCATGTTTGATATTAGAGCGCCTTTACGTGATAAGATGGTTGTGCTTGAACTTCATTACCGGCTGCTGTCATTCAATTATCTTGTCACCAACTCTTTCAGCCAATAAATTAATCTTGAACGTGGTTGGTTTATGCAAATCATCTGCATATGCCAACATTTGCGACCCATAAATGGCTTTCCTTTTCTGGAAACAAAACAAGACCTTTTGTAGGCTTGGTTACCAAGTCTCCTCTACTTTCTATCAAATATGGATACCTAGATAACCAATCTGCAACTGGATTTGCTTTCCTACTGATGTGACGAAGTTCTAATCTCGAACTTTGGCTGTTCAGGGATCTGACTTCCTGGCCATCTCAGTTTTGTGGTTCACAACTGACACTATAACCACTAAATGAGTCTGATGAGAAAATAAATGAAGAAATTTCCCTCCTGAAAATCAAGCAGTAGTGAGGCTGGTTTCAGTTTCATCAGCCAGTGATGGGTGCTTGAGTCAACTCGATAAAATATTTCCGTTTGATCATGTCCGTGATTTTTTGATCAATACCACTTTAACTTGCATAACTGGTTTCTGCTTGCTAATTATTATAGAAAATGATATTTATATTAAGACTATGTTGGTTCAGTTGAATTCCTCGATGAAAGCTGTTACACTGCATCTCTGTAAGATAAAACAACAAAAGGCCCATAAACATCCAAAATCATGCCACTAGCCAAGGCATTCCCATGAATTTTACCAAACTCAGAAGCCAAAATAGTTCAATTCAGGCCAATCCCATTTCAGCGCTATGGATATATCAAAATCACGGGTTCAGTCTCTCAGAAAATCTTGGAAGTTGAACGAGAGAATTCACTCGTGTTACACCTTCCAAACCTGACCAACTCTGATCTTCGCCAGCCTGAGCGTCCCTGCTTCCATCAACTTCAGCCGCCACTTTTCCGTAACTATCATTTTCTTCTGATGATCTGACAGTAAAATTCCTGTGCAAACATGGCTCCAACTTGAGGCCATCATCTGATTCTACGGCATTACCAGAATGATTGCTCTGGAGCGTTGCAGAAGAAAAGCCTTGTTCCTCGTAATCAGATTCCGCATCCATTTTCCCATCCAAAAATAAACAAACTACTGCACAGTCGTCCATCTTCGAAGTTGGGTACTTTAACTTCCATTCACGAGCAGCTGAATCCACCAGAATTCTTGCAGCCGATGCCCGTGTTGGTGCTGATGATACGATCTCAACCACCTCTTCATTGCTCAAGACATCCCAAACCTGTAGCAACATTAACGTATCAGCTGATACAAAGCATAAACATGGAAAGCAACAAGACAAACAACACAGAGTATTCACATGTTGGAGTTCCACAATTGACCAGTAATTAGAGTAACACTTGATAATGCAGGACTTCTTAATGGAAACATGAAACATAACATCATTGGCCGTGAGTCATCAAACCATTTCTAGAAAACATCATAAAAAACACGAATAAAAAACTGCTACAATTATGAGAACCCATATCAGTTCTTATGTTGGAAAACTGAAACATCCTACAAAGTCAACAGCATTAGTTAGCTATACTTGAGCATGTTTCTGACACCTGCCATGTAATATCCATTTCAGCCAACCTTCTAATCGTTCAGACAAGCCCATTTAATATTTACTCAGCAAACTGAACCTTTGACAGTGTCATCAACTAAAAATTTCTTCATTGCATGATAGTATCATAAATGCATATTGTATTTTCTTATTTCACGGATTGCAAACCACAGCAAAAAGACAATGAATCAGCAGTAAATGACTCAACAGCCTTGATTGCAAAACTGAAAAGTTCTCATCCGCCATGATCTCCCATAAAAGAAATTTAAATTCTCCATAAACAAGTATTACAAATAAAAATAAAGGGAACGAAAGTTATACCCCATCAGAGGCAAGAACGATGAACTGATCTCTCTCTGTAAATATGCGATGCGAGAATTCAGGTATTGAGATGACCCCATATTCCTTCAAACAGAAGTCTCCAAAGGCCCTTGCCATTGCCAGGCCAGGGGCATCATCGAATGGTAACCAAACTCTTGGCACCTCAGGCTCATCTTGCAAAGCAAACACTCTACCTTTACATCGCTTAATCCTTTCTGCTTCCCCTGTAAAAATTTAATTGAGTTAAACATTTGGTTCAAGCATCCAGAAAATCATTATAAGTGTCAAGTATAGTAGCACAGGCGAACCTACTTGGCAAGTCAGGTTTCAGATCAACAGTCAACTGGATTGCCACCAAGGAATCATTGCTGTCCTTAGATCCCATAATGGCACGAGAATCTCCTATATATCCCATGAAAAGATTGGAGCCCTTGAAAAACCACAAACAGATGTTTACAATAAGACCGGTTAATTCAATGGAACATGTAGAGCGTCGATCATGCTGCCTAATGTACCTGTTTTACTATAGTGACGGCAGTGCTGCCGCTACAGAAGCAATCCAGATTGGAATGAGATCTCAGCTCCTTGTCCATCGCCTTATACGACTTCAAGAATGCTTCTCTCCATGCAGAATTTAATGTATCTTCAGCAGAGCCATCCTTCTCTCCAACATCAGATTTCTTTGAATCTCCCTTAAAACAAGTTTGACCTGACCCATTCTGCCTTGATTGGGTAGAATGCAAGAAAGACAGTAATTTTAATGGCAGGGCATCCCTCACCTTGCGGGCAACAAGATGGCCATGTGGGCCATGACCATCAAAAACACCACAGAAGGTCATATCTTCTGACAAAAAATCCTACACAGATTCAAGTTTGGATGAGCAACTACCCTCAAAATAATACAAATTTTTAGTTCATAGAAAAAATGGAACTTACTTCCCATACTATCATGGCATCCTGGTTTATGCCCTTGCGACCCTGCTGTGTAAATATACAAGAAGTTTGGCTCTTTCCATTAGTGAAAATCCTGTTAGGTATGGAGGATAAATGGTTCAGTGTGATTAGATGATCAAAGAAGTTTCTTTTAGTTTTCTTTTGACCACAAAATCCAATCCCCAAGCAAGGAGGGGGAACTGTCTCTCCATTGCTCCTGCTACTACAAGTGCTTTGACTACTAGTTGAGACACAAGCCCCCATCTGCTCTCAGTCTCAGGATGAGGAAGGCATCACAGGTACAAGTGCCAAGTAATGAACAAGGTTTATTTTCTTGGGAAGAACAGATCCCACATGAAAAGCTGAAATTGGCTATAATATTCAAGCAAGAACAAGGGAATCCAACAGCAAAGATTCCCAGCCGTGAAACCACAGGTTGTCCGGCTACTCAATATAGAAAAATGGGATCTTTAATCTTGGTCGATTACAATCTGATTAGGGTTGTGATGATCAACAACACATCAGCTGAAGATAAACAATTAGTAGTTAGTTAATTCAATTTTTTAATGATAAGCATGGTTGGTTAGAACCCAGAAATGCTGCAGGCATGGAAACACCCTTCAAAAATCAAACAAAATCATATTTTAAAATCTTCCATGTGAACTTGGATTATAAAATAATTGAAAGTTTGTCCTAATCCTTTTTCCTTCATAAGGATTCACGTTGACACAACAGTTGGACAGATATTATAATGTCATCTAGTCCAAAACAAGTTTAAAAATTAAGGCCAACAAACGACAGAAACTTGAAACCTGTGGCGTTTTCAAACAATCATGAACCAAAGTATTGTCAAATTGACTTGCCACAGCTCAAAACAAGACAACGAGAGATCTACCGTTAAAGATGGGCAGACTAATGGACACCCTTATAACTAGAAAACCTCAAGCTATAGAAAGAAAATTACAGAATGGACGATTCTTAAACTTTTACCTGCATGGTGAGCATCAGTGAGAACCAAAGAAGATATATGACAAGGAGCCATGGATGTAAGTGTATCTATATCCTTATGATTATAAAAAGAAAAGAAAAACCTCTGATTGGTGCCCAAGAAAAACAATGGAACATAAAGCAAACTAAACACCTCTGTTCAGATATTTCACTTTTCAAAAATTTGCAAAAGTCATAAAGGAAAAGGAACCTGAAGAAATTCAAAATTAACAGTATTCCATAAATTTGAAAGTAGATGAGACGAAGGAGAGAGACAGAACCTTCAAATTCCAACTAGAGAAAGCCAAGAAGAGAGTAAAAGCTGAAACAGGAAAGTAGAAAAGGACGAAAGAAAAGTATGGTATTGCCACAAAAAAATAAAAAAGAAAGCAATCAAATATGGTATAAAAAGATATGCCAAGTGACTCATAAGCAATTCTTCGTTAATAAGAAAAGAAAAAAGATGGGGAAAATACAGAAAAGGTGAAAGCATGGTAGCGAAGAAGAAGAAGAAGAAGAAGAAGAGAGAAAGAAAGAAACAAGCTTAGGTATTTATCAAATTTCAGTTGCTGAAGAGACCCATGAAAACAAACAACGGAGCTCATAAAATGACCATTTATTTGTGATATCAGTTTTTCAGTGGAGTCAAAGAGTAGTAAAAATGACAACTTTCTCGTCATTTTCTCAGCTAACAAACAAGAGACCTCATTCAAACTGAGCACCTTATGAGTGAAGCTGATCTCCGAGCTACCACTACATATCATAATCAACCAGGCAAGCACGCATTACCGAATGAGAGTTTAACTTAATCCACTTTAACATCTACGCCAAAAAAAAAAATTAAAGAAAAGAAAACTTGCAGAAATGTATAAAAATGACAAGTTAAAACAAAACGGTACCTTGGTTTAGCAGAGATTTGATGACATTAAGGATCAGAACACAGAACCCACAAAGATTAGAGAGAGAGAAGAGGAAGAAGAAGAAATAGAAAAGAGAGAAGAAGGAAGAAGGTGAAAAATTTTAGATTATAATAGTAGAAAAGAGAGGGGAGTGGGGTGTGTGCATTAATTGCAAAAGCAAAGCCAGAAGGCAAATGATGGCGAAGGAAAGAAGATGGACGCGCTAACTTGAGGCGCGTTAAGCAGTATTGATGTTTAAGTACTTGAATAGGTTGCTGTTGTGTTAGTCATGATTAGCAAGAATAATAATCATATGTTGTAGTGCTTAAGACGAGATTATGGGTGCCTTGTTCTTGGTATATACTGGTGTATCCAAGCCATCATCATACTTTCATATTTGATCCATGCCTTGTTGATTGATGGGTGTATGATATTGCAGAAAGGAGGGTTGGAATCATCTTTTATGTGTTAATTAATGGCCTCCAACATGAGAAAAAGGGTATGCAAGTTGTGTTGTATTGTAGCCAAGCCCACAGTCACTGACACTCCGTGGTAGCTTTGCTGTCTTCTTCTTTCTATTTTCACCTTTTCTTCCCCAAAGTTTATTTTAGATTAGACTATAACCAATTGTTCAAAAGTTGCACATATTTGTGAATACATTGGAGGGAAATCTTAAAAACCAAGAAAAAGTTGATGGGCCTAAATGGGCCTTTACCGAATATATATATAGCATCATGTCCCAACTCCCCGTATTCACAACCAATCATTCATGCTCATGCAACGCACCTGAAAAAGCTATATGTGCTTTTTATAGATTCAATCATATGCTCGCTTTTGATTCTAAGTCTACTTGATTTCCTCTGCTTCATAATGTTGATGTAGATGAGGTAGCTAATTAGATTAGATCATTAAATTTCCCGCACGATGTTAGGTATATTTGCTCATATTAATCAATAGTCCCATCAACCCCACTATTTAATTCCATACATATCTATACTTTTAGCAGAGTAAGATTAGGTTCAACCTTTTCCTCAATCTGTTTGGTGATATCATACATCAGCTTATGGAAATATTTATATTTTGATACTTAAATTAGTACCAAGTAACTTACATTTGTTTGTATTAGAAGTACTCAAGGATTCGCGCAAGAACTAGGGAGGAATAGTAACAATAGTGACCCATTATATACAGACTCGATATAAGTGTAGCAGAGCCATGAAAGCGTAGTTTCAACAACTAGAGTGGTAGATCTAGTTAGTTGGTTGTTTGTAAAAGCATGGTTGAGTCGTCTTACACATTTATTACTAGCAAGTAAGGTAAGATATATGCATATCTTATACATTTATTGTAATACCAACTTGACGCAGTCTATATTATCTGTATAGTTGTAACTTGTTTAGAAAGGGTATTAATCTTATACTTGCTTAATTTAACCTCTTAATTAGCTTTCCTTCACACTGAATTTTCACTCACAGATTAAGTAGACAGAAAGGAAAGCGAATTTGAATGCACACACACTCACCATACAAGACTATGGAGATGAGCCCTTTTAATTTTGATGGAAGAAATGCATAGTTGCAGGTATCATAGACCAGGAAAGTAAGTCTTGGGAGTAATAATATCAGACACTCATCTGAAAAGAAGAAGTTGACTAAAGATCAACTCCGCGTAGTTCAGTAAACATGGTGACCAAATATGATGTGGATGACTTGATTTTAAGGGTCGTGGCTTGAATAGGTGTTGAGTTTGGTGATCAAACATTTGGATCGTATTACAGGTGTTGCTATTGAAATTTCGATGCATGGCCGTCTCATCATGAGTTGAGGTTGTCTCATCATGTAGTAGTAGCAAATGGGAGTCGTTGACCATATTGCTCTATTATGCGTATTATATATACCACTCAACCCCACAAAAGCGTAAGGTTTGCACTTACAAGATATTTGTTGACAGTTTTCTTAAAACAAACCTTTATCTAAATGGTAATGAAAGGCATATTCAAATACGCTGACGGTGATGAAATATGTATGGACCTTATCTTAAAGAAGGGCTATGGTATTTGTGGTTTGTTAGGGTCAATGTGAATGCATCAAAAGATTACGCCTTTATGATACATTCAGCAAAATTAAAGTGGAAGAAGTGGACAAACCGTCACGGATGCCCACAAGACTTTTTAATTTCCATAATGCCTTTTGCCTTTCGTTACAAAAGATGTGCTCTACCTCCAATCAAACAACCCATTCTTTTCCCCTTTTTTTCCCTCAGAAAAAGAAGCTGGCTTTTCCTTTATCCTGTTTGTGGGTTGGTTCGTAAGAAGCATAGCTACTCTTTCCGTAAACTTTTCCCATTTTCTTCATTTCCTTTATCTTAAAAAACTATGCTGCATTACTCTGCATATACCCACTTGTGCCATTTTCATAATCTTGATCCATCTTAGAATTACCACTATATGACCCTTTTCCCCCTCATTTTCAAAATTTATGAATGCTAAGCTTTAACTATTGGTCTAAGCGTAGGCCCTTTTCTTTAGTTGTTTGATTTTTCCCTTTTCTTTTTCTTTCATTTCCTAGGCTTTTGATGATGAATCAAGACATGTATTCTAATGGTAGCTATATGGAGATTCTTACATTGCATGTAACATGTAACATGTTTTCTTCCCTTTTGAGTTATAGGATGGATTGCATGGAAATCAATAATCCATGTCAAATGCTGAGGAGTATGAAAGCTTTTAACTAAGATGTTTCTCTCTTATGTGGGTATTAGAATGGGGTCAACTTTTGTGATTTAGATATGCGGGGGAGAGGTAAAGAAGTAATGCAAACATGGTCTTCCCATCATAGCTTTAATGAAAACCCCAATTACATCAATCATGTTTGTTATTTTTTAAACTTGACAATGATGTCTTAATGATACCTCCAAAGCAAGAGGAAATGAACAGTTTGAAGTCACAAGTCAAAAAAGATGGAGTAAAATTGGCATTTACAAATGAATCCATACAAAATAGCATGATGGTTTGCGCGCTTTTAACCTATCTTCTTTCCAAAGGAATCTTCACTACTAGAGTTTTTTAAATCAAAGAATTCCCATAAAAGCTTGCCACTACTTTTTTACTTGAGAGGCTGAATTCACTCAATCATTTATAATCAAGTTGAATCACATCTCCTTTCCTTCCTTGCTATCCTTATCCCCTCAAAATCTGTGACATCTTTAGCTCGAAGTACTTTTAACTTATAAAGAAAACCGGCTCTCTAATGGGTTTTGGATATTCTTCATGGAAAAGGCCGAGGCTTTGTCATCTTTACCTCAGCCCACCCGAAACTCGTCACACAATGGGCTGCAACTTTAGGATTTGGGATTTTCGTTTTCCCATTTTATCCAGTTCAGAGAATTGATTTATCATATCATGATATTCTAATTCTTTTAGATTATGAATGAATAGGTGCAGGTTGAAGTAAGTGATCAAATGACGGAACCGATGACGAGGTTATCAAAGAAATAGTGAAGCTCCATTTCTGAATGGAATGGAAGCAGACCCATACCACCATCAGCGGGGCTGCTCAAATCAACAATTATGAATGCATGGCAACTCCAACTCTGAAAGCATCCGCATCGTTTGCAAAACCATAAAGTAAGAAGTTGGGTTATTTTTGTGGCTTAGGGTTTAGTGGGTTTCTATCGACTATTGCTAAAGTTCGAAACTTTGCCGATTAGAAAGCCTTATGCGTTGCTGTTCATGAAAGAGTCGATGTCATGTTAATCTTACTTATCCGCCGCAGTTTATGATTTGAGGTTTCTCTAACAAATTTAGGTCGTCTCCTGCTAGTAGTTTAAGGATAAATAAACATGTTCCTTGATTACCCATAATCAATGGCTAGAGTTTGAAATGAGGACTAGATCAACCGAAAATAAAGGTGCAATAGTAATTACCATCAAAATCAAAATTATCATGTTAATTTAATATTGGAAGGCAGCAAAAATTCGACATTATGACCACAGGAGTAAGAGTTAGAAAGATTCATCAGCTTGGACAAGGTTGCTTGTGGGTACTTAAAGTTCAATATGTAGGCGATAATCATGGCAGAATGTGATGCCACACACAAAGTTATTTTTGCCTTTTTATGTTCCTTGCAATACGCTCATCAATCAATACCCATCTCTTATATATATATATATATATATATATATATATGTTGACTACTCAACATATGCAAACACTGATTTTAGAGATAATGATGGTTGACTTCTTTGCAATTAGCTTCATGCTGTCCTAATCCTTTTCCGAAAAAAAAAAAAAGGAAGGAAAAGAAAAGGATTTATGGTTTAGGCCATTTCCCAATAGCAAGAGAATGTTGACAAGGCAAATTAGAAGATAACTTGTCTTGTAATATATTCAACAAGGCAATAGCACGCAAGTATAATGGCTAATGTGGCCTATATATAGCAACTAGCAAACCAAGTTGTGTGTATTACCCTAAACAAAGCCTTGATGTCTCGAAGAAGGCTTTTCTCTCTTGGCTCATGTTACTGTCAACCGATAAAAACCTCCATTTAAACACAAGTAATCTACTTAACTCAGCATTGTGATTTTGGTTTATTTAGTGGCCAACTGCCAATGGACAAATTGGCCATGTTACTTCAGTTTTCAACCAAACTATGGAGAAACACTACACACACATATAGAATAATCTTAATCAACACTCATAATCCCTTTTCTTCATTTTCAGAGCTACCCATTTGCATAAACTCTATTACAACAGACATGAAATATCTATTATATAACATAATATTTCCATGTATGTTGCTTTGAATAAATTAGTATAAAAGAAGGTAAAGATGGATATCTTGAATAGTCATAGGTGGAGATTGAGGTTGAGTTGGGTATTATGACTTCGGGCAGTGAGAGTGGGAAAGGGAAGTCTTGTAGTTTTATGTTGAAAAATGGTTGCACGTTTGAAATGACACGTGAAGTAATAGACAAAACAGAAACAATAGAACTACAATTGATAATGTTTTCGATACGCATTTATATTAATATATATATACATGAAAATGCTTCACTTGATATGTCAAGAGGTCTATCTTGTCCTCTTTGGATTTTGTTCTTTTAATTAATCTATTACCCGAAATGGTCCACCAAGTTTGAGTAGCAAGTGATTAAACACTAATCTTACGCTTTTAATTGTTCATCGACATAATAACAACAGTTTGAAGTAGGCAAGTAATAAAAGCATTTTCTTACGAGGGTTACTGTCCATTGCACATCCTCAACTACCTTATCCACTCCTAATTCGATTAATTAATGCAGGGGGGTGGTTACATAGAATATGGAACCTGATGCATAAAAGCACCTTGCTATACTAATAATCGCAGCATTCGTGTACATTAGGCGCTTAATTTAATCAAAGCTGGATTCCACTTCCTCTCCACCATTTTCTGATTGTAATCCTTGTGTTTGATGGCTCTGCTCAATCCCTTGGCAATGATTTATCAGGGAATTTCATCAATTAATTATCTCTAAGTGTGTGGACACAAAGGCGGTTATGGGGGCGCAGGGTAGTCTCCATTTCCACGTGTTGCATGTTCACCATCAATCCTTTTCAACTGGGTGGGCTACGTTGATGTTTGTCTACATATGTTCATAACACATTACCCTCAAATATAATTTAATTGTATCATTGAAAACCATCCACAAACACAAGGTCGATGGAGTACGACTTGAGTAGCCTTTATGATGTGGTTATCCATAATTCTCAAAAGATATGCCAAATCTTGTGTTCACTTACCCGCATCAACTCCATTGCAGTTTAAGACCTACGATTTAAACAAAACAGACAAAAGGGTTAAGATGGAGGATGAGCCAGGAGTCAAGCTGTCACTGTGAGTTGCAGTTGCAGGCGTCCCCATGTTTACGCTGTCCTTCCATTATCTATAACAGAACACCACCCATCAGGGTAAAAACAATTCAGATAAGGAATCCTCTCTATCAATCTTGGTTTGCTTGCATTACACGTGCTTTTAATACCATGCATCTTTTCAAAAAATCTTTATTTATTATCATTCACACACTCATTGCGATTTGAGATTACCACTAATTAATTAAATACTATAACACAAGGTTGGAATTAATGATAGTACCCTGAATTAGCATTTTTTTCTAGGCGTGGAAGGTTTCCTTAAATCAGGGTCTCCAAGAAAGTATTATAATTATGGTAGTAGAATTATCCAAGTTCAGCAAAGAAAAGGCTTTCTTGGTTTTGCTGATTACCGATCCACGCCCAAGAATTTCATCAACACTGAAGAAAGAAGAGGGTGTGGTTGTTAAAGTGGTGGATTAGAGTGGAAGCAAATCACAAGTCGAAACAGAGTAGAAGCACGGAAACAGAGAGCATCGCAGAAAACGGGAATCGTTTTGCTTTCATCTTAAATTGCTTTCTTTGTCCACCTGATTTTGACAGCATTGCTTTTTAACCAGGGAAACACTCCGTATTGGCAAACGTTTTTGATATTTTTGAAATTTTATTTTGGGTTTGGTTTGATTGGGTACAAGTTAGGCTGTCCAAACGTCAACATATAGAATTCTGTCTTGCATTTCTGTTTCTCCTCGTCACTTGTTTTCTTCTCTCTTTCTTTTGTTTTCTATTAAGCATATCAAATCCCGATAATTTCTCATTTATCTCCATTCTCTTCTCTTCTCTTCTCTTCTCTTCTTTCTTTTTGGACTCTTCTTTCTCTTATCTGTCCGCCTTCCTCTGTTTGTTTTTCCTCTCTGGTTTACTTAGGAGGGAACTGATATCCTCTCCTTTCTCTCTCTCTCTCTCTCTCTCTCGGCTCATAAACAAGGCATCATGACTTGTGACAAGGGCGCAGCAGCACAATCAAACCTTGATTGTTTCCTTCATTGCACAACCCCATTAGTCCCATCTCAATTCCTTTCAAAGGTTGGTTCTTTTTGTTTTCTTTTCATTTTGTACGGTTGATATTCTGTTTGTTGGGCTGTTTTTCTTTTGTAGTTGTTTACTTCTAATTCGTGCGGTGTGCGCGTTTCTTGATTGCAGACAGATATCAGGAATTTGAACCGTCTATGGCACCCATGGGAAAGAGACACAGTTGAATATTTTACGTTAAGTGATCTTTGGAATTGCTATGATGAATGGAGTGCTTACGGTGCTGGTGTTCCTATTTCCTGGAAAAATGGTGAAACCTTAGTTCAGTACTATGTTCCTTACCTCTCTGCCATCCAAATTTTCACTAGTAATTCCTCTCTCAATGCCTTCAGGTACTTCCCTTTTCTTTCTGTTATGCTATTGCATCCAAGGCTTTTAACTTTCGATCGAAATGCATTCCATCTGCTGTTGATCATTCGCAGTGTAGGCGTAGTTCAGTGAATTGTATAAACTTATCTAAATCTTCTTCAGGTACGAGACAGAGTCCGGCGATGGTGAGACAAGGGATTCATTTAGTGATTCCTGTAGTGATGAGAGCGAGAGCGATAAGCTATGGAGGTGGGATGGATGTTCTTCTGAGGAGGGAGGATTCGATCAAGACAATCTATGGCGTATCAACTATAGATTGGGGCACCTGTATTTTCAGTATTTTGAAAGATCAACTCCTTATGGAAGAGTTCCATTGATGGATAAGGTGATCTTTTATTACTTTTGCTTTTTGGACGTTCTTTGTTTCACTTTCGTCAGCTGCTTATCTGCCTTGTTTTGGCAACACTAACACTATGGCCGGTGAGGAATAGAAGATCAATAGGATCGATGCACGACACGTTATGGTTTTGTCAAGAATCTTTACATGATAGGCATCTCATAAAGATGAATCAAACTTTTGACTTTCAAACAAGGAACTACTTGCTTTACCCTTTGCAATATCCATTTGCATCCCTTCTGTGCATATGATGTATTGGATTCATCCTCTTTCCATTTTTGAGTTCGTTGTAATGCCCCATAAGCATCTTTGATTTGTGACTATATATCTTTTAACTTTATACTCTTTGGAGGAAGAATCCTCGATACCAACTTTAAAAAATTTAGCCCGACTGCGACCAGTTTTACGACAAATTCCTTACGTTATGTCCCTTTCTCTGAATTAAAGTACTGGGATTCCATTAACACCTTCTGGGCATTTTGCTTTCAGATTAGTGGATTGGCTCAAAGATACCCAGGTTTGATGTCATTGCGCAGTGTGGATCTTTCACCTGCTAGTTGGATGGCTATTGCTTGGTCTGCCCGTCTCTCTCCCTCTTCCATGCGCATACACATGCATATTAGTACATAAAATGCACGCTCCCCATGCATATTAAGACCGTGATGATCAACTTTTTTGTAATTCAGAAGAAAATTATAGTTACATTGAATCATTTCTCGACAAATATGTTCAGGTATCCCATCTATCACATTCCGATGGGGAGGACTATAAAGGACTTGTCAACATGCTTCCTCACATACCATACATTGTCATCATCCTTTCAAGGTGCACTCTGCTGATTTTTTTTCCTATTTGTATATGCTTTTCACAATTAAATATATATATATATATATATATATATCTGCATAGAATGCTATATGTACCAACAGAATTTTACTTGCAGATATGGTAATTATTTTGTGTGTATTCAGATATGGACGTAGACGATGACATGGATAGTCCTGAAAGGAAGCGAAAGGATGGGGAAAGCATATCCCTGCCACCATTTGGTTTGGCCACTTACAAGATGCAAGGTAACGTGTGGATTTGTGGGAGGGACCAAGAAAGGCTAGTTTCCCTTTATAGCGTGGCAGACTCATGGCTAAAGCAACTGAGGGTCCAACATCATGACTTCAATTATTTCATGGGAATCAGGAGTGGCTAAAATTCTCTGGAATCCTGTGACGGGAATGGATGACTAAAATCCTCTTCTTTTTAGTTTGGAGAGTGGGGTGGGGGTTGCTTCTGAAGATTGTAGCCTTTTTGTTTTGACTATATAGCTGCACTTGTAAGCTTATTGAAGGGGCTCATTCATGTATATTGGTCTGGTCATGGAAGCGTGCATGTGAGATGATGAATGAGAATGAAACCTTGCTTTTGTGGAGCCTTTCAAAGTGGTTAATGAAGCCTTTTTGTAAAATGATCAAGTCTGCTAGAAAGTGAGAGCATACGTCTTGACTCTGTTTCCTAGACTCCGACTCCGTAGGACATTGATGAAGCAACTTGCATTTATGTTTTTGCGGATTCTTGTCTATTAGCAGGCATCATCTTCTCCTACAGCCTAGGGGCTTCAAGATCATGGTTCAAATCCCACCAGAAACCAGCATATGATGCTTTATCTCATCCAACGCCTCCACTATAATCAATAATTGATCAACCACCGAAATTATAAACCAATCCTAAAAAATATTAATAAATATTCAATTTAGTGAAGTTGATAACCTCAATGGAAATAACTCGTAAGAGAGGTCTAAAACCATTAAAAGGAGTGGGTCCTCGATACAGAAGATGCTGCCACTGATTCTGCTTTTATTTAATGCTAGTCTGTTTATGGAACAAAACAGTAACTAGTCTTTTTCTTGAGTTAGGTAGAGAGCTATAAGTGAAATGGCTGCCACTATGATTCTTCCTTCTTCTGTACTTTGACTTATGCAGCTTCTCAGTTTCCAACACTATCTAAAGTCCAAGTCTCAAGTACTAATGGCCCCATGGCCTATGGCCAACAGCCGGTGATGCTTCTGTGTGCTGGCCTATGACTAGAATGCTCGTTATAGTCTAATAAAGTTGATCACCGACTCGATATAATCATTAACAAAGCTAACTTAACCTGTGCTTTCGGGCACAACGTTATTGGTTAATCAATGGACTAGACCAGTTTCCTTTCAAAGAGATTAGATTCAGTTTTCTTAGATTTCACGTCTATGCCTGAACCGGTCTAACACCAAAACACTCGGGAGTACGCACATTATAGTTGTCCGTGGGCTCGTTTATTCATCCGACGCACTTATTCTCCGAGTCCGAACAGAATTTGTTGACATCAAAAACAAGTACCTTGTTATTACATTGACTTGCGCAAAACGTAACGACCTAAAACCAACAATCAACTCCTATCATGTATTTTAGTGCACCCAACATTTATTTCATCTCTTTGTGATGGAAACCGCATCGCACCACTTATCCACAACCACAACCACAACCCTACTATTTTTCATTCATTTTAGCCCAAAAGTGCAACAACCAACCATACGATGTAGATACGTTATTTTAAACCATCATCCTCCCCCACTTTGCATTATTCATCGGTCTTTCTCTTTCAACTCCAAACGACATGCTACACTTTGGTTGTTTCTCATATTAACCCCATCTTTGTCTACTGAGTTGAGTTTGTGTTTGTCTAGCTTGCATCTATTACAAGCCTCCATGTGTATTTAGTTCGTCATCATATGGTTATGGAGGCTGTATTAATACTATGCTATTATTATGTATTATTCCTTGCTGTACACACAAGCATGCACCTATATGCTCAATGAACAAATCAAAGTGTCATGTATTGTCATTGTTCATATGCTCTTTCTATTTCCAAATATTGTAGAAATTTTATTGTTGAAGCGCACAGAATATTGAAGAAGGCCAAACATCTGCATAATATATGTAGAAAATTGGATCCTGAAGAGAATGAAACAGCTTTTATTATTATTTCCATTTGTTATTTTTCACTGTGATTAGTGGGGATAGGCTTCGATGATGGATGGTAAAGCAGGAATATTGATGATATTGTAACAAGGGAAGCCTCCTCTCTCCAGCAAATTCTTCCATTCACTTTGGCTTCTTTCTTTTCCTCCTGTGCTGTGTGCAAACATCAGGAGATCAAAAACCAATTCCATGTCACCGAATTGATTGCCATCTTCTTGCACTACTATTTCTACCAAGATCAGCTTTCCTGTTTCTTCTGGTATCGCTTTCCGACAGTTCCTCAGAATTTGTACGCAATAGTCATCTCCCCAGTCGTGTAATATCCACTAACACAATTAAAATTATCAAAATATTGAATCAGTTTATCAGTGAATCAACAGGTCCAGTATATTGGTTATCATGAGAACTTGTGATCTATATGGTATGACTTGTTAACAATAATTAGGCTTCGAAATACGAACTGTTAATTGGGCCAGGCTTTGATAAGTGTGGCCTTGGTGAAATATATGAATCCATGCACCAGCTTACCTTCATGAAAACTGCATCGGCTTTTGGAATGGCTTCGAACATGTTTCCTCCAACATGCGAGATTCCATCAAAATCTGGAGCAGTGACCACAACATGTGGTAAATCGAAGTTTACACCTTTAATATGAGGAAAAGCCTTGACAATTTCAGCCAGATTTCTGCCAGTACCACCCCCTACATCTACCAACGTTTTAATACCATTAAATCCATCTTGGTATCCCATTAAAACTGCCTTGATAACAATCTTGGCAGTACATGCCAATGCATCGTTAAAAATCCTGTTGAATTCAGGATTTTGTGATGCAAAATCCCAAATCTCGCATCCATGTGCTTTCCGGAAAGCATTCCCTCCTTCTTTCACGCATTGGCCTAGGTAATGCCAAGGACTTAATTGCCATGGATGATTTTCCATTATCACCTGTTGTGAATAACGGCTATAAACACAGGATTGAAACGAAGAAACGAGAAGGAAAAATAAAGAACACAAGATTTAACGAGTTTCGACAATGTGTCTACGTCCTCGGGAGCGATGAGCGGCTATTTTTATTATGAACAGCATAACCCTAGGTTACAATTACAAGTTATTTAAATAATAACCCTAAACGGTATAATTACCGAAATACCCATACCATACCGCGAGGGCTCCGCCCCCACACCCCCAACCCACAACTCACGAAACTCCCAGTATATGAGTTATACCCAACATATTTGTTTCAGTATATTGTAATTCGTCAGCAGTCATTCATTGCCTGGTTGAAAGGCCATACGACTCTCCAATTTAATTTTTTAAAAAATTCTTGACATTGAATTTTATGAATTAAGGTTATATTTGGTTGATGAAATTAAGGATTTGGGATATGGATATATGCATGTCTATTTGTTTTGTCCACGGAGCAATCATTGTGCCCTTTGAAACTGCACTGTCTTAGCAATCACATTGATTGTGTTAGAAGAAACTAAATTAGCTTGGAAGACAGCTACTTGTTCTTTCTTTTCTTCCAAAGAGACCCAGTTCTTTGTCTGTGTATACGATATCCCTCGAGGGTTGATGAAAATTATTTGGGGAGAGAGCCCATGACAGTTCTTTCTCAAGAATACCCTGCAAGAAGAATGGATCACTCGAACAAGCCATTCCTACCCAAGTATTTTGGTAGCGCTGAAAACGCGTAGAGTAATTTATTTAGACTTGCCAACCATGTCAAGCCAGATGGAGAACTGCTGGCAGTTTTAGACTTCTTGTTGGAAAATATTACCAATATATATATAAGAAAAGATTTAGACTGTCTTCATGATTTGATGGGGCGAGACGAGGGATGATGATTGATATTGGCCAAACAGAAAAGGAAAAAGAAAGCTTGTATCAAGACCTTAGCCTTCTTCAATGAAACCAGCTCCATCTTCAGCTTCTACCAGAAGTGAAAACCTTCACATCACCAAGTGTTAACGGACCCATTGCTGACTTTTCTTTGTTATGTGGGCTTCGACGTAAAATGGAGGGATATGAGATGTAACGGAGAGCAAGGAAGTAGAAAAAACAGTGCTTGGCATTGTACAGCAGACGACGATCAATCAACTAGTCAAATCGGAAGCTTGCTTAACTCATAGGCTTGACATTAACTTGGTATGGCCCTCTTCGTGGCCCATGGTTCGTAGTTGAGCTTTCTGATTGAATGGAAATAGATAGTGAGCAGGTCCGTAGAAGTAGGGTACAATTCGGACAGCTTTCAGTCTAAATGCTCGGCCATGTGGCCTTGTTATCATTAAAATGATTGTCAAATATGCATCCTAACGCCATACTAATTGTTTTCATTACCCATTTATTCTTATTTTTTGCATTTCGGGAATACCCTACTAGTGGTTGGTATGCCATTATTGTGATAACTACACCAGATTTTGAAGATCTTGTTATTCTATTCTATATTCCTTTTGAAATAGTTTTTGTAGGATGGGAGTGAAATGCCACACAAAACCCAGAAATGCTGATGCACAATCCTTGGAAACGGTAATGGAGTTTAAGAGAAAAGAGAGGTGGGGGAAGATGAAGAAATTTAAAAGCTGAAAAGGCAAAAGAATCAGGAAGAAAACCCATTTCTCTGCATTCGGAGATACTTTGCCTAAAGTATAAATCAAAGATCATCCATCATCTGTTACCCGACTGCCTTGTAGTCGGTCATCTCAATTTATTTCAACAAAACAGAATAAAAATCATTGGCTTTGAAAAAGAAGATATCAGTTGCTGCATCAAATAATTGTGATTACATTACCCATTGACAAACAGCATATAGATGCCTCTCAAAATCAATACCATTAATGCCACATTATTGGTATTTTGGAGTTTTAATTTTAAGATGCAACAAAATGCTCCTAGGCTTATGGATGGTGGACCATGCTTCTATTATTGGAGAAACATTATTAAACATAGACCTTATACAGACATGTGAAGGGAGAATTTACAGAAAATTCATATATGTAATGTATGTATGTAAGTACGTGTATGGCTCTAAAAAAGGTAAATGATCATGGGATAAGTGATTTATATAATCTGTTCATAGATAGAAGGGTGAAGGAATGATGAATTCATGGTATGTTGATTTGAACCCAAGAATGTATGTGGGCGTCCCTTAGTCCCCAAGAAAATGAAAGATCTTAAAGCTGCAGGTTGGGAATCCCCTCTTTCCCTCTACATAAGGCATTAACGATAAGGGCCCCCCACCCCTCCCATTTGCTTTTAATATTGCTACCACTCACCCCTTCCTCTACTACAATTCTACAGCAGTTGCAGGGTTGGATAACAGTTTCAACGGGGAGACCCGCCCCTGTCAAATTTAATGGGGTCTTACAGGTCTCACTTATTGTGTTGTATGATGCTGTCTTCAAGCGCCTGCAAATCTAATACCAACAAAACTCGGTTTAGATTAGTCTTTCGTGAAATTATTCTCTGGATGTATATATATTCACAGGAAAAAGCAAACAACGTGTTGCTGTTGGCCAGTTATTACAAAAGAAAAGGGCACATTACCAACTACATAATCACCAAATTAATTCCTTAATTACCCACTAATCATGATTAGAAAGGGAGCTTCTTTCATTGTATCCTTGATAATTTGTAGCCACTTGTGTAGAGAAAAAAGGTTGATTGGTGGTTTAGCTGGGCAACTATGACTTGTTCAAGCTTCAGACAAGATGTCGTTGGGAACAGAATCGCTTGATTTGTTATAGTGGAAGCTTCAATAAAGGGTTTGTGGGGTTGCATAAATATTCGTAGTTAGTAATAGTAGTTAGGGATTCCTATTTTGGAGATGAAGGATTTAGGGTTGTTTTATTCCAACGTTTGGATGGTTTTGCCGTCAAAACCCATTAATTTAATCCATCCCTTGAACTCATAAACTATTGTGTTAATTGGATGCTAATAGTCTTGAAATGCGAACCATTTTAAGGACTAGTTTAAGCTAGGGTACCCTAGCCACGGTCTCCCACAGGTGGCATGTGGGTATTAAAAAGACTAGTCAATTAAGAGAATCAAGATTTGAGAGCTTAAATCAAGAAGATTACTTTGCTATATGGTCATAGTAACAAATTAGCATGAACACATTAGCTTTGACGTGACAGATAGATGCACAGGACCCTAGGGTGGTGGCGTGGGTTGTGGCGATGCACCGGTTCTGGGTTGGGGTTGGGAACCCTTGATCGCCTAACAAGATCCTATATCAATGCACATGAATGTAGTAGCCCTATGAGGAGGACCTCAAAGTACAAATTCCTTTTATTATTATTGTTGTTGTTGTTTGTTTTAATCTATGCATGAAAACAAGATTAAGCTTTAGAATACATCAAATTAGTTGAGATAGAAAGCTTGATATTAGCACAATTGCTTTGTTCCGTCTCGACATCAACCTAGAATGGGTCAAAAGAAGCCTCTGAATTGCTTGACAGAACCGGCAAATGGACACACTACTAAAATGCTAGAACAAAAGGAAGGTTTTGTTTGAAGACATGCATGTAATGTAATGTACATTACTTGCATTGGGTAATTAACCAAAATCTTCTGAAATCAAACACCTATGCACCTATACTAATACATTAATACATGTCTCAAAGCTCAATCACCCATATTCAAGGAACACCCCCCCTAATCAACACAAGAAAACAAACATACGCATTAATAAAGAAGAGAAAGAGAAGCAAACCCATTAATAAATACCCATTAATGAATGGAACTCGTTAACCTCCAAATCTTGCACTCTATGCAAATCTTCTCTTTACCCTTTTCCGTTGTTTCCTTTGAACGCTTTAAGAAAAGATCAAATGGCATAGGAGTACTGCCTTAAGGTACACACACAAGCCCAGATGAAAACCAATTTTGCTGACCAAGGGGCAGACTGGTGACATAATAGCATCGGAAACAAAAAAATTTAATAAAGGATTGTATTTTATTGGGAGTGAGTTTAAGTCATTGAGGGGGGTCGTACCCAATTGGCTCTTTTTAGTCTTCAAGTCCCCAAGGCAACGGAAAAATTTTTTTAAAAAAGAAAGGGGCTTGCAGAGTTGGCATTGGATTTGCAGTAGCAATCAAAAAAAAGACAGAGAAAGGGAGAGAGAGGTTGTGTGCGTGTGGGAAGTGCTTTAAGCTTGCAAATTTCTGCACTTTATTCTCTTGTTCAAATTGGATACTTTGCTGTGTGTAACCCAGAACGAGGTTTTCTTTTTATTGATTTCTTTCTTTTATTGTTTTTAAGCTTCCTGTTACCTTGAGTCTTGAGACAGAGAGCTCTATTTCTTGTTTTTTCTCCCCTTATTTCTTTCTCTTTCCTTTTTTTTCCCTCTTTTTATGTCACCTACATTGTCTTGTTTTACTCTCAGAATCTCCTAGTCTTACTTCCACGCATCACTCCTCTCTTTCTCTATCACTTTGTCTGTTTCAGTTTTTAATTGCCTCCTATCTATTTCCTCTCTTTCAGTTTCTCTATCTTTTCCTCATTTTCTCTTAGCTGTACGTACAAGATAGTGATACCTCTTTGATTTCATTTTCTCCTTCATAAAATGCCAAGCAACTGTACTTGTTTGTTGTCTCAATTGTTATCTCTTCATTACCTGAGTAAAGAAAACGTTGTCATTTGTTCTGCTCTTCTTTCCAGCCTTCATTATCGAGTTCTTTTATTTCGTTCTAGAATAAAATAGGAGGGTAAACTTCTTGTTGTTAATATCTAGAAAAAAAAGATTGTTTCTTTCGTTCTTTACAATCTTCGACTCTATTCACTTTCTAATCTGTACAACACCCAGAAGAGATATTGAGCTAGTGATAAACAGAGTGGACCTGAAATTTCTCATCTGTGGTTACAAGTTTGGCAAGCTATATGAATTTGAGACAATGAGAGATGGGAACTCCAAGACAAGCAAGGTATGTGACATGCGCAAAAGAGATGGTCATTATTAATCCTATTAGTTTTTATGCATTTGATGTTGTAATTAATTCTGACTTTGTTTTCTGTATTTATCGGTGAAGCTTTCGTGGCCCAAGACACTGGTCAAGAAGTGGTTCAATATCAAGAACAAAGCTGAGGAATTTCAAGCAGATGATGTCGTCTCTGGAGGTGATTAATGGTCTTTATCTTCTTCTGGATTTGGGAATCTTGGGCATATGTGTCCAAGAACAAAAATGGGAATTTATTCTACAGCTTGCTAAAAAAGTGGCGTCTGAATTCCTCTGGACCCCGAAGGATTAACATTACTCTACATCCAAATCAATGTTTTGCTTTGTACAACAAAAATGTGTTTGGACTTTAATGTGGGGTTATGCTCCTTCTATGTGCAGCTAGAGATCTGTTAGCATGTTCTTTTCGGCATCTGAGATCGCAATAATTTTGCATTTCTTCTTGGCCAAAGCCATCTTTTTTCTTGTGATGCTTGAATATGTTGTGTTGATGCATTGACAGTAAAAGAGTACGTCTTTAACAACTTTATCGTGTCACTTTTTCAGGTGGTGATGAAGATTGGAGGAGCAACTTCTCAGAGAGAGGAGCATGCACAATCAAGAAAAGCAAAACAAGTTCAGTATCATCTTATTATTGCTTGGACCACAACTCTCTTTAATCCTCAATATGTTGAAAAGGGAATATTTATAATTATTTGGCGTTTCACTTTTTCATATCTCGCGCCTCATTATTTTTTTGTTTTTTCTCTTTGTGTTGCAGATAGATTGAAAAAGAGGTACTCTGAACGAGTTCGGCGAAATAAGATTGATGTTGATGCTGCACAAGTCACTGATGTTCACAATTACAGGTGTGTGCACCGTGTCATGTATTTGCTTCTTTCTCAGAGTTAGATCTTAAGTCCAATGTAACTGCAGGATTTTTGTAGCGACATGGAATGTGGCTGGAAAATCTCCTCCAAGTTATTTGAATCTTGAAGACTGGCTTCATACATCTCCTCCTGCTGATATTTATGTTCTTGGGTATTTCCCTGTTAAAGTCAATGTTTTCTTCCGTCGTTTGTTTTATGCTGTCAGGCTCCTTAATGCTAAAACACCACCATTTGCTTCAGGTTTCAAGAAATTGTTCCTCTGAATGCTGGCAACGTATTGGGTACAGAAGACAATGGCCCAGCAAGAAAATGGCTGGCTCTAATTAGAAATACCCTCAACAGTCTTCCTGGAACAAGTGGTGGTTGTCATACTCCTTCCCCAATACCTGATCCTATTGTAGAATTAGATGCAGACTTTGAAGGATCAACAGGGCAGAAGGCCTCATCGTTCTTCCATCGCCGCTCCTTTCAATCATTGAGCCGCAGCATGAGGATGGATAATGACATGACAATACCACAACCTAGACTGGACCGGCGTTTCAGTGTTTGTGACAGGGCTTTTTTTGGCCATAGACCGAGTGACTTTGACCCTAATTTCAGATGGGGTTCCTCTGATGATGAGAATGGACCCGGAGATTCTCCAGGTACCCCTTACTATTCATCAGTCGACTACAGTGGATCCTTCTCTATGGAAGACAGAGACAAGCAGGTGGGGAAGTCGAGGTACTGTTTGGTAGCTAAGAAGCAAATGGTCGGGATATTTCTTACAGTGTGGGTGAAGAGTGACCTTAGAGATGATGTTCGCAACATGAAAGTTTCTTGTGTGGGCAGAGGATTGATGGGTTATCTTGGAAACAAGGTACATCTTTGCTGACTAGAAATTTTATTGCATCTTACAATAGAACACCAAACGAAAGTGGATGACTTGTGCTTTTCAGGGATCAATTTCAATTAGCATGTCATTGCACCAAACAAGCTTTTGTTTCATCTGTACCCACTTAACATCTGGCCAGAAGGAAGGAGATGAGCTACGTAGGAACTCAGATGTCATTGAGATCCTTAGAAAGACAAGGTTTCCTAGAGTTCAGGGCATGGGAGATGAGAAGTCCCCTCGTACAATTTTGGAACACGAGTAAGGCCTCGATCATATTTATTTCAGCTATTCTCAAATTGTTTTTTCTTCTTTTCTTATTTGGAACACGAAGGACTTGGTGCTCAAACTTTCATTTGGTTGATGCAGTCGAATTATTTGGCTCGGAGATCTAAATTATAGGATTGCTTTGTCTTACCGAACTGCAAAGGCTCTTGTAGAGATGCACAACTGGGGGGCATTGTTAGAGAATGACCAGGCATGTTCCTCATCATTTTAGCTATTCATTTGATCGGAGCCCAGTTTTGTTCTTCCGGAAATTGTTTTAGGGCATTAAATTTCCTTTATGTGGAGACGAATCTCACCCCTATGATGGTCTTACTTTCAGCTTCGGATAGAACAGAGATGTGGGCGAGTTTTTGAGGGATGGAATGAGGGTAAGATATATTTCCCCCCAACGTACAAGTACTCCAATAATTCAGATCGATATGCAGGGGATGACAGGCACACAAAGGAAAAGCGAAGAACTCCCGCATGGTAATCTCCTGTTCTTATTATCATTGTTCCTTTCCGAAAAATCCGAAAGATTCTTCATACTTTCACGTCAGTCTAATATTCCCTAATCTTGTAATTGCAAAAGAAATAATCTGTTAACATATGCATGCAGGTGTGATCGCATATTGTGGTATGGAAGAGGCCTGAACCAATTATCTTATGTACGTGGAGAATCAAGATTTTCAGATCATAGACCAGTCTATAGCATATTTTTGGCCGAGGTAGAGTCCATAAACCGCAGCCGGATAAAGAAAAGCATGAGTTGTTCCAGTTCCAGAATTGAGGTCGAAGAGCTCCTACCACACGCACGAGGATACTGTGAGCTTAATTTTTTCTAAGAGATGGAATTCTTAGCCATGCACATTGCCTGTGTGCTGCAGAAAAACTGAAGGAAGCTTAAATACAAGCACTATGGCCAAGGTAATTCGTCAGATTGGCGTGATTTGGTTTCTTTCAGTTTCTGGTCATATCCATGTGATTTCACCTCATAACTGAAGCATGTTCTTGTATTCTATGCGCAGGGATCATTACTCCAACTTCTATATGGAATTCAAAGTGCACAAAATTCAGAGACTAGCTCTAAGGTGGGTGCTCATTGAATTTGTCATCACGTTCTGTCTGCATTTTATTGAAGTAGTCCTCTAAATGATGCGTTGCTTTCCAAATGAAGTTTTCTGTTAGGAAAGATGTCTTGCTCACTATTGTTTTTACGTATGATTTGGTCCCTGAATTAGAGGTGGACGCTGTTGCCACGAAACTCTTACTTGGTGGTGAAAGAGACATTCTGTTGCTTGCAGTCCATTAAAGGTTGGTCGTCCACTTTGTCTACCCTTTCCTCATTTAGCTATATGATATTGTCCCCGATTCATTAGTCTGAATTCCCCAAATCCTTATTTCCTGGTGGTAGGTCCAGATTGTGTATTTCGTCAATAACTGCTGATTCAGGAAGCTTGCAGTTGCTCTGTTTTCACATTTCCAAGTGCTAATTCTCAAACATGACCGACTCCTGCCGGCTATATCTGGACATAGTAATAACAAGGGCAGGAAAAAGTACTAGATTGTAACCTGGGTTTAGTTTTTCTTCCGTGCAGTGCTCCTTAATGTATACAACCACCCTCCAATTTGTAAAACAGAGCTTCAATTGTCTGAACAATCTTTTTTTTTCTGTTGGTTTCACTGAAAAAGAAAAGTAATTTGCTTGATCATATCTCTGTTTTCGTTTTATCATTCTCCTCGGTACAAGCTGAAAATTGAACAGTACATAAAAAGAACAACAGAGAGGAGTGGGGAAAAAAAGCAAGAACAAAGCTTGTGCTTTCTTATGCAGGGATGTCAGGATGTCCTGCCGTATAGGTTTTTGAATTTCGATTTCCCTCACCAGACCACTGTTTTTGTTGCCAGAGCTCATATTTTTCCCTTAAAAATGGTGGAGAGAGAGCTCTCTCTCTTTGCTTCACCAATTTGGGGATTTATTATAAGCATGAAACAGTAATAATTAAGTATTGTTATTTTCCCTGGAACAGCGTTGGCATTTATGGGGCATTGTGTGGTCACCGTTGCTCAATAAATGAACAACACGGCAGCAGTAATAATGTTTAAGGGAAGAACAACATAGTTTGACCTCTAAGCTAAGCTAAGAGAAAACCGAGAAGCATAAATAGGAGGAGAACGGAGTGTCTTAACTAGTTACCGTCAACGGACGTTTTGTATTGTTCATCGGACATGTCGCCGTCTCTCTGTTTTCCGTGCCCAAATGCCTTTCAATTTCCATACTCTTTCCCCAGTCTTAAAAGCAGAGCTTATATTTATATTTCCAATTAAATTCATACCTTCGTATAGAAATTGAATGATCAATATTTTACCAATTAAAGTATTCATATCAAAGTTATCATTCGAAGATAAAAGAATCATGATAAATGTAATAAAGTAAAATTAACTGAGTGGAATCAGCAAAATTCAGAGATTAGATTTATTATGAAACAGTGAGGAATGAGACAATTTATGAATAACAACTGTAGAGGTAGATTTGATTAGATTGGTAAAAGGTAGGGAAAAGAACGAACAAGATGCCACGGAACACTAGGGCTGACCGATCATACCCAGTTGGCTTTTCAATCCCAGCTGTATGATTAGTTAATTTAAGGAACAGTCCAATCGAAATGCTAAAATTTTGCATTACTTAATCATAATCAATAATATGATTAAGGGGGGGGGGGTGGGGTCCTGCCTTGATTGGACACTCCTCAAACACAAGGGGCCTACAACCCTATTGTAAGGGTCATGATATGTATGTTAGTTTTTACATCAAGGAAAGGGTAAGAGGCAAACAATGTGCTTTTGATAGAGCACAGATATGGCATGAAGATGCAGGAAAAAGTAAAAGGAAAAAAAAAAAAGAAAAGGCAAGGACGAAGATATATGCAAGGCCAGGCTCTTTCCCTGTCGAGCTAACAAAATCATTTGACCGCTTGTCTCTCTGTGTTGAATATCTTTTTGTGTTGTTGTATGCACAACTCACTTGCACATGAAAGGCTCACCATTAATCTTATTTATCCGTCTTGATATTTTTTAAGTTAAAATTTATTTTAATATAAAAATATTCATGAATTAAACTCGTTTACATTCTAATTTTATATCCATCATCATCATTTTTTTTAAAGAATTTGGTACTATAATTCAACTTTTGTGCCTCATTGGCCCTTATATATAATATTTTATTTCATCTAATCATTTGTTATACTAATAATTAGTTATTTTATCACTATTTTAATTAATTATTAAAATATAGATGTTGAATAAATAATATTATAAATAAATATAAAACACTAATTTAAAAATATTATCATCAAACACAATTTAAAAATAAAAAAAAATCTTATATATCTCAACATTTTTTATTGATATAATTTTATTTGTCATAATTTTTTTTAAAGAAGATATACATTTAATCAAGTCAATAAAATTAATTAATATTATCACCTAAATCAATAGATAGATTCCTCTACAGGCATGCCAAAACTCAGTTTAATAATTAGTATGGGAATGCTTTTATGTAATACGAACCGTTTTGCTTTGATCTCTTAAGCAATTAAAATTTACTTGATCCGTTTGGACAATAAGAAAATAAGAAATACTAAAAATAAAAATAATTAATGATATGGAAGAAAGTAAATAAAATAGAGTTTTTTCCCTCATGGAGGAAAATAATAAATATAATTATTAATAATAATATTTTTATTAAGAAAGTTGAAGTTTGAGAATTTTTTATATTATTTGAATTTATTGTATAAATTTATAAATATATTAATAATATAATAATATATATTAATTTTTATTAAATATGGAATATTTATTAATTTTATATTGATTAATATATAATTATGATTTAGTAATAATTATTTGATATTCAATGAGAATTGATATATAATATTATATTATTAATAAATTTATGATTTTATGATAAATTCAGAATAAATATATGTAAATCACACGTATTCATAGGCAAATGCTGCTCACGTGCATTTGTAAGAGAGACGGCCATCCCATCATCACCGCCTAATAATATATCCTTATTTTAATTGGTTGAATCATTACCATCTAATAATTAAATAACGAATTATACAAGAATTATAAAAAGTGTTTGGCAGCTTAAACAGAGGGACTGACATCCTCGTGTAGCTCCACGTGTCAGGTAAAAATAATTGGATTACCAGCTGTAAATAATCTGATATCACCCCCGTAGGCTTCAAGGCACACGTCTGAACCAATGTACAGGGGTTCGCTTACGCATGCTGTCATTTCCTGCCCTGTCAGATATTAGATGGTTTCTCCAGGGGCATGACGTCAACCCTCCCATGTTATTCACATTTCCCAAATTCCTGCTTTCAGGATACCTTTTTCTTATCCCTTCTTAATTGCATGCTCCGCATTTCCTAATAATTACAATCACGGAGACCTGTTTATACTGATGAAGCCTTCGGTTTGGCTTCCGTAATCATGCTTAAGATGCCTTGGGCAGTGCCATGAACTTGAAGTTCGAGATTATGGAATTACTTCGTGGTTTGTGAATACAGACATTACCTCACGCTTGAAAATAGCATAACACGAACTACATAATATATATATACACACACACTTGGGCACAGCCTGCTTCTTTGGGAACATAAAGAAATTAACATTACATTCACCTTGTACCTCTTCTTTCTTTTGGAGCATCATCATTACTACAAAGCATTAGATTCCACCAACTGTTACGTACTCTCAGGAACTCCTGCGACAAAACCCGATTCTTTAATATCCAGCAAAAAGGAACTGGAAAGAATTGAGAAGTTGCATGAATAAAGCAAAGCTTCTGGGGGAAATTAGGGTTGGTGGTCTAAAAAGAAAGAAAGAAAAGAAAGGAACGTAGGTAGGGTGAGGGAAGAAAGAAATCACACATTAACTGGTAAAAATTTTAGGTGGTTTTGCAATTACTACGTGACCCCTGACTAGTGAAAAATTTAAGCATTCATTATGTAGAGCTGATGTCATGTTTGTAAGGTTATCTCCTCCATTTCTAACCCAATTTTGTTCAATTACTTTGTCAACGTTACTTGTTGAAGATGCAGTGTCAGCGGCACTGCTGTGCGTCTATCTATCAGTCTAAGAGATAAGAGATGGAACAGAATTCAGATATGGTGGTGTAGTCATCAAGGCAAATCCAACAAATAACGCCCTCTTTCAACTCATAGTGTGATCTCATTTTTGGGTATAGACTGTAGAGTGTGTCATGTTACTATGAGGTCAAGAAGAAGGTATCTTTTTCATCACTACCCACGTGCATGCAATGCAACGTAGATCTCTCTCTTATTCCTTGCTTCTTCTGTAGTCAACCCTCGTTTTCTACGATGGTTTCCTGGCAGTTTTCAGTGCCTAATCTCCACGGCAACTTTTTTTTTATAAAAAAAACAGCCACTTCGAGATTCGAAATATGTCATCTATCATTTTGATTCAACTTTCTCAGCGCCTAGTCTGGGCTATCTACTTTGGAGTTCTTCGGTGAAATTCTTCTCGTATTTTGAGTTTCTTGATAGCTTAATATATGTAGTGAAGTCCACATCAAACACCTAACGTTAAACTTTGATGGCCTGCAAAATTAGTTGATATATGGCAAAGATGATCAAGTAATGTGCAGAAAGAATCAGAGAATAAGTCTGAAATCATAGCATAGAAGCTAGCCGGATAAAGAAGCTAAACTTGTTAATGGGCCGCTGGGAGAGTAACAAAACATGGGCCATCTAGGAGAAGAAGAGGAACCCATCGAATGGGCTAATGTAGCAACAAAACCAAACCCTCAGATTTAGTACCAGGCTCGTCGATGAACTGGAACGAATTTGTCCGTTTTTGGGAATTTCACATTTTTACTTGAAAAGAATTTTACAGATGCCCAACCACACAAAGGAGGAAAAATTAACAAGAAAATCGTATCCTTGTCCATGCTTTGTTTATTAATTTAGTGCTAGAAAGCAGCAAAAAGTGGAACGGAACGTGTTTTGTTTATTTAACACATGATTTATTCAGTACAAGGATGGCGCGACATGCTTTCTCTAGAAGGTAGCTATCAGCAGCTTGCCATCCTCAGATTTTATCCCTATTTTACAAGTACGCAGGCCTTTATTTCATGATTCATCATTTACGTAATATTACACCATTCACGTCACTAAACCCTATACTGGGTTCCTTCAGTTTCCGTCTTTGGTCTACCTGTCTTTCTTGGCCCCGGGAAGAACCACTCTTCCTTTTGGTTTCCGAACACGCCATCCACTTCTCTTGCCGTAACACCAAACGACAGTTCTTTCGCATCCCTCTCCCATTGTTCTACTACATTATTTCTACCTGAAACCAATTTCCAATATCACCAAATTAGACTAATCAACTAGCCTCAGACAGAAAGCTAAACAAACTGGATTTCGGAAATTTAACTACCTGCAAGAGGGAACCTAATGTTGTCATGGGCGTTCACCTCAAAGCCAAGTATTTCAAGATTACTGTTCGAAGAAGCAACAACGGACACTGGATAGCCAGCGGGGACAACAAACACCATGCCAGGTTTCAAGGGTGAGCTTGCTCTCACATAACTTAGACCTGTTTGGTTAGAGCCGGTGCTAAAGTCAGGGGGAGAAACCATTTCATAGTGGCCCTCACCATCCACAACTAACGCTATCATGATCGCCCTCGAGTTATAAAACGGTCCCATCATTGAAGCCTTTGTAAGTCCAGGAAAGTTTCAGTTTTTATCGGTTAATTTCACTCAAACATGAAGCACAATATTTTCGAGCGAAACAAACACGAGAGTTATATGCGTATACTTACAGGGGCGATGTTAGCGAAGGAGATCATTAGGTCAAGCTCATGAAGATGCTCCATGTGTTCACTAGCTTTGGCCTCAATGAGCTGACCGTGGTTATTGGAGAGAACGGGGCGTTTCTTTAGAAGATTGAACGGGCCACTTGTAGACCAAAAGCCGCCACCAAACCAACCATGGTAGGTCATAGCATGGATTTGTTGTTTGGATGCTTTCATAACCCCTAGTTGCGTTTGTTTGAAAATGTTTTCTATCGTCCTCCTGTCAGACTGCACGTTGACATGAAATACAAGGATATAAATCAAACAATGATATGGTTGGTAGCCAAAAAAGGAAGAAAAGAATATGAAAGTAGAAGATGATAATTAAAATATTAATATATTTTAACACCACCTGAAGTGCTGCCTCTAGCAGTTCCCAGCTGAATGCTTTGTAAATTGATCCTCTAGGAACCACATTCGGTGCAACGAAGCTCTGCGCATCATAAACTAATTAAGCACATGAACGAATACATTTTCTTAAACAATAAAGGGTTCTGAGATTAACAAACTCCTCGGATCATAAGTGGGCATCAAAGGAAATTCGATGGTGAAAATTTTTTACTCGGTGCTGGCCGGGAAGATTGACAGGTCGAAGGAGTGAAATAAGGTGAAGTTTCTCATTGTCGTCTCTGTTGATTATATAGCAATGAAGGTTAGGACGAAGCCTTATGACATCTCCATATTCAATATTGAAGCTTTGCCTTTTGTCCCCATTGATGAAATTTTTGTTCCCATTGATGAAAGTTATAGTTCCTCGTCCTACAATTAATGCATCGATAAGTTGGTAAAATCAAGCAGTAATTTAATCTCAAACAGATTAAAGACTGGGAAGTCAATTAAAAGAATATTGTACCGTTAGCCACATAAAAAATAGTATCAGCACTCCAGTGGCTAGGAGATAAAAATGTTTGAGGATTAGCTTCAATAATTGACAACCGATAACTGTCAACTCCTTGTAGTAGCTCTGATCTTCCGGAAAACCTTGGAAGAACATAAAATCTTCCATGCTCGCTGCTAAGTGTTGTAATGAAATCCTCCTTCGCAAAGACATATGGGTTGTTACCTTCTTTTCCATTGTTTTGTTCTTGTTGTATTCTTCTAGGCTCCTCTCCTTGCCTTCCCTTCTCCTTTTCATACATCTGCTGACAGCCGAGTTGACAAAGAGATGTCCGATCTCCTTGTTGCTTCTCACAGTGCTTTTGACACTCTCTGAACCTCTTTTCAGGGTCAGTAGTACTCAAACTCCATTGTTTTCCATTCAAGCCTCGGCTGGTACGTCTCCTTCCTTGTTCGCTTTCTGGGTGCGTTGTGGCTAGAGCTAAACTGGTACAGATCAGAACAAGAAGGGAAACAAGTATAATTAAACAAAACCTCATACTTTTTTTGAATATTTCGACTTATGATCAAACCCTATGAATTTTGATGGAGTGAGTGAGTACGGAAGCATAGGATTTTTATAGCGGAACAACGAAGAATGCAAACATGCGAATTAGAAGAGTATGAAGAAAGAAAGTTGCATGCATGGAGACGAGTGCCTCATTAACGTGTCGATCATGCCCATAACGCAAGAAGCAACGAGGACAACTTGTTCTGGGCACTGTTGTATAAGCGGCAATTCAATGTGCATATTATGAATGTTTTCCGTAGTACATAAGATAAGACTATGACTAATCCAATCCCACTGTCTTATGCGAGGTCATTTTCAGATCAATATCTGAATTAAGCCATGCTACTTCGATACTTTCAGCAAACTTGCCAGAAGTAACAGATTTTCGAGAAAACTCAGCTTGCGTTAAGGTTAAGATTTCCTACTTACGTTAGCTTGAGCTAGAGCCTTTACCAACACTGACTGTTCTTGCCAAAGTTGATAGACAGCGCATATATGACCAGGCGAGCATATTTAACCCATTGCCAACCAAGAACATCGGTTAGGTGCAAGTTGGTCAAAGAAGAGCTGAAACTCAAGAACAGGCTTGTGGCTCGAAGAAACTTGCATCTTCTGGCATGAAATTTGATCAACGACGTCGTTTTTCTCCGTTCAGTAGCCAGGAAACTAAAAAAAAATAGGGCTCATTTGGGGTGAATTTCATGAGATTAAATAATTTTCTCATGAAAATTAACGATATAAAACAATTCAACCATATTCTAATGCTATTTAAAATTACTAGAATTATGCATACATGAACTTAAATAATGTGATAATTATATAAGTAGTTGATTTTTAAAAAAAATTTATTTCATGGATATTGATGATATGTTGAAAAAATATTAAATTTTTTTTAAATATAATTTTTAAATTATATGATTTTTTATTTTAGAATGAATCGAATTATTCAAATAATCAATAAAATATTATTATAATCGACATTTCTACATACTTATCATATTATTTTTTATGTTCAACCTTATAACGATGAATTATTAGTTCAAACTGATGATCGATTATCTATTTATCATAAAATTAAAAATAAATAAACACTTATATTAAATAAAAAAATATTTAGTTTTTTATATTAAATTGGGAAAAATACCTCGTTTTGATAGCACAATAAGCTATCAGCAGAAGCCGACATGTCAGCGTAGGGACCTGCATGGAGGCTCGTGTATTATTAGATGTGCTGATTGCAAATCACAAACAATTTAAATAAAAACCTTCAAATTTGTTTAATTTCCTAAAGTTTCATTATTATTAGTAGATATAGTTTTACACATGTAATTGTTTAAGATTTATATATGTTGGGAAACGAACAAAATTCAATAACAATATTTTCAAGAAATATTTAGAAAATTATTCTGCCAAAATTCTACTAAGAAAATTCCCAGATTCACTGGAGGGGTCACAAACGGTCCCACTTAAAACCCAGGAGTCTTG
>CANYBF010103922.1:0-16377 GCA_948192965.1 Dalechampia spathulata
ACATGACATAAAGAAATGATAAGTCATCTTTATACAAATATTTAATATGGTTGAAATTTTATCATAATTCAAAATAATCATGCTTAATGATTCATACATATATGACATGAAATTCAAATGAAATGATCATACTGCTTGAAATAAATGATATGATGATCAAATTGACATCAATGCATCATGAACTATTAATGCTATGGATCTTTAAATGTTATGATTATTTGGATTATATGATTAATTGTATTACATGTTATAACTAGCACCACTAAGTTTTATACTAAGCGTTTGTCAATTGATAAACGCAGGAACAAGCAAAGCCGCAGAAGAGAAACATTGAGGCAGCAGCAGGATAAATCAATCTGATTGGTAAAAAAAAATATATTATGGACTTCTTATAAGTATTAATCGTGCAATATTTTAAATAAGCACTTTGGCAATATCTTGAACTTGATAAAATATAAACTTGTAATAATGTATGTATAATTATGACACTAAAAACAATGGTATGTATTTAATAATGAATGTTTATTGAACCAGGGACTGTTAAAATAAATTGGCAAAAAAAAAAATTCCGCACTTATTATGAATGTATGGAATCCCTTGTAGGATGATTATTGATTTTCTTAATGGGAATTAGTAATCATTCTACGGGAGCATGTTACGCAACCAGAAGACGTGACAATCTTCTTGTGACTTAATTGATTACTTGTAAAGGAAGATATGTACTTGGTACTATATTGCTAGTAATTATTTATTATAGCTACTTAGGAAACTTTTACATAACCTTGCTTACTTTAGAAGGTTGGCATTTCTACTAGATTTCCTTCTTTTAGATAAGTCATTGTAAAGCCATATTTCTACTTTTTATAGTGTAGACAATTTGGATTCAATCAAACCATCTCATATCATCATCCTTTTATACTTAACCTTTATTGAATAAGTTAGTTATGATATATTTATTATTGAAAAGGTTGGATTAAATATCAAAAAAGGCCTCTCATAACCTTTATGTGCATGAGGTGGGTCATTCCTTTGATGATCTTCACTCTTCATCCAAGTCTTAATGGGTAGTTATGTTCAAGAATGTTATTGTATTAAGTATGATTTCTTTATCTAACATCACTATACACTTCAATCTCTTTGTTAACTTATAATGTAACTTATAAGAACATTGAATCCTACATCTATTATTGTCTTATATTCTAAGAAGAGGCCATCTTCTTCCCATCCCATTTAACTTAAAGGAAAGAAAGTCAAAGAGAAGTGGAAAGCAATTCCACCACCTATTAGGATGTTTTCTAGATTTCATACATTTACCCCTTACTAAGAGAAAAATTTATGTTGAATTCTCAACATGAAAAGATAAAGATTTTAATATGAATGAACTATTAAAAGGGCTTCTACAAACATGGGTATTATACATAAGATTTATAAATTAAGACATCTATTCTTCTAACTATCTTTGACATACTTACCAATTCAAAGATTGATAAACATTTTCATCCTTAACGTCCTTTATGGTATATCTGATTTTTTTATTAATTTATTATTATGTTTAACCTTATTTATTCTTGTATTATTTAAACACTAATACCCTTTTCTTTTTTATGATTCTACTACTAGACTCTCCTTTCCCCTATATTATGTTCCACTTTAAAGTTTAAATTACTCTTTCTTTGTAACTCCTTCATTCATAAATAATTATACTTTCCCAAAAGATATTATATACTCCTAAACAAATCTTAAAGCAATTCCTTAGCTTGAATTATTTCCTCTTACTAATACATAAAAATATGCTACACTTTCTACTCTTACTGTACTTTTCATGGTAGCCATTCTTGAAAAGGCTTAATAGCTTTCTAGAATTAAAGAGAATATCATATGTATCTTTTCCTCTTATATGGATAGTAATATCTCATTGGTTTGCCTATATAAGAAGATTACCTCTTTTGATGTTGATAAGAAGACCTTAAGAAGAGATATAACAAAACGTATTACTAGTATCAATATCTTAAAGACTTTAAAAGCATATATTGAAGAATTTATAGTTGATTTGGCTTAAGGTGAAATTGCCTTGCACTAATACAAGCAACTCAAGTAGAAAGTGGATGTAGATAAGTAGGCGCTCATTGTTCAATACTCAAAAGTTTAGCAATAAATGACTTAAGTGCAATTCTTAGCAAAAAGTCAAACTACTCATTACACTCAATGGAGATTCATATATGGCTTTGACTTCTCTCTTATATGATCAACTTAGTCACATTTGTTTTGCCAACTTTTGTATTTTATCTTTTTTAGGATCTTATTTTATTTTATGGCATAAAGATACATATTGCTCTTTACTTTTGTTTTTGACAATTGAATGCTCATCTTTGATGTCTTAATATTATATGCATGTTCTTTAAGAATGATTAAGGATTATGAAATTAACTATTTATATTATATAATTATAATGACCTCTATTTATTTTGTCATTATATATATTTCTTGTATTACAAGAGACTTTAGATCATTAGTGACATCTAACTATTGTAAAATTATTCTTTATTAATAATCTCATAGATGGAAGGAAAATATTTTTAAGTTAATAATTATTTTATATTTTACTTTAGATGATGTTCCATTTTCCTCAAAAATCAAATTCATTATTTCGTTAACTAATATGTCAAACTACATTTATCATTAAAACCACTTCACTTTCCTCATACTTCTAGACTTATTTTTATTATGTTCTTTTAGCTTATTGAGCTTTGGGTTTGATTTGTATTTGAGTTTAAATTAAATTTCCTCATACTTCTAGACTTATTTTTAATATCTTCTATTAGCTCATTGAGCTTTGGGTTTGATTTGTATTTGAGTTTAAATTAAACTAAAATCTGATTAGCTTCAAATAATAATGGAAATCCATTCAATTAATAAAAATATTAAATAAATTAATAATAATTTATTTATTTGATAATTTTAATTAACTAAACCTTTGAGTTATAAAAACACTTTTTTTTGACAAAAACATATTAATTAAATTAAATTAAATTAATTATAATAAAATTTAGAATTTTAAGGATGATAATTTCAAGTGATACAAGTGTTTTTGAAGGGAGAGAAAAATTGAAAAGCGCACGAGGAAAACTAAACCCCGGACGGAGCTTAACTTATAATCTATGACAATGCTGCTAGGAAGAAGAAAAGCTGTGAAAATATAAAAATAAAAATTAAAAAATAAAAAATAAACCCGAGAAAATATCAACCCAACAAACTCAAATCCTTTCTCCCTCAAAAGCTTTCGTCTGTTTTAATTACTTTCCCCAGAAAATTGAAAACCTCATAATATTCTCTAGGAGAAAATGTCCCACAGCGACACCATCCCTCTCCAGGCATCCTCCCAATCAGACATAGATGAGATCGAGAACCTAATCAACGCTAGTGTCCAATCCGGTCCGGCAACTGTCCTGCCTGCCCGTCCACCTAGCCCTCCCCGGATTCCCGTGTCATCCTCGCCATTTATTCAATCAAACCTTCCTCCACCGCATCCACCAACCCAAAAGCCGCAATCTGTACCGTCGGCTCCGCCACCACCACTACCACCTAGTAGTAATTCTAGATCACCGAATATTGGTGCGTCTGGGTTCGGATCGGCTCCGAACACGTTGACCGAGCCTGTTTGGGATACGGTGAAAAGAGATCTGTCGAGGATAGTGAGTAATTTGAAACTGGTCGTGTTTCCCAATCCGTATAGAGAAGACCCTGGTAAAGCTTTGAGAGATTGGGATCTATGGGGACCTTTCTTCTTTATCGTGTTTCTGGGTCTTACTCTTTCTTGGTCTGCTTCTGTCAAGAAGGTAAGTCTTCTTTGTTTGCTTTTTATTGAGTTATTTTCTTGTTATTAGGAATTTTCCATGATCTATTTTTTTTTTACGCCATTCAGTGAATGTTGACGATGTGCACAAACCTTACAAGGTTTATTATCAACGAGTTATAAGATTTGCTGGATTTCATGGCCATGGTCTTTTGTTTTTGAATGAAACGTGATTTAATTTTGTTTATTTCGTGAACTGTTTGATATATCGATGTTAAGTTCGTCTTTGAAAATTGTATAGAGCATCGATGTACCGGATTGAAACTAAGATTAGATACTTCTTTTAAAGGGTATCTATCTGTAAGTTATTCTGCATTTTCATTACACAAGCTTTGACAATTGCCTTTGACATGAAGTCACAGTATTTAGCCACGCAGATTAGATCATCTTTTACTGATTAGTGTTTATTGTTTTCTTTATTTATTTTAGCTTCTCATCTTATTTTTATAGTTGTAGGATTTGAAATTGTAACATCAATTTTCTTCTTTTGCTAGCTTCTCCATGATAATGCCTATGGACACTGTCACATCTCAGAGTCAATGTTTATAGTAAAGGGCAATCAGTTCTGGGTTTGGATCTGGTCTTTGATCCATGTCAGGGATATGAGCATTCTGAACTAATTGTTGACTAAAAATTTATTTTGTTTGCTTGACGTTTGATGGGGTAGGATGGTTATGATTATTGATCTATTAGATCCCTCTAGATTTCAAGGCCTATAATAGTACTACTTTTGGTAGTAACTGTGCGGGGGCCTAGAGGACTAGATGTATTGCTTACCAGAAAGCAGAGTGGATAAATCTAGGGCTACATTGCAGCAGAATGTGTTCGATGATTTGCATCAACTTTTGAAACAATTACAGATAACCTGAAAAAGATGAGGAAACCTGATATTTGTTAGCAAATTTCTTCATTATCCTTTAAAACTATACGCTTGTTGTAGGCCTAAGGTTATTTATTACCAATTCCAATCAAGCATATCTATCTATAGCTATAACTATGTTTAAAGTGAAGCGGAATGAAGTGGAAAAAAAAAACTTGATTGTCCGTCACTCTTCATAAATTTGACATAAAAAAGTAATTTGATAAAAAATCCTATTTCAATGTAAAACTACTTTTTTTATAGATATATATGAATTTATTTCCACATTAAATACTAATTTTTGTTATAGTTATATATTAAATTAGGAAAAAGCTGCATATCATTTTTTTTTATTATTTTATTTCAGCTAATAATGTTAATGTATTTGTGTGTGAATCAAGTATCAGAAGATCTAGCCTACTATATATATCAATTTATTACAGTCATAAGTAGTGTTGTATAAAAAGATTTATCATTTTATGTTAAAATTAATTGTGATTAATGATTGATCAAATAATTGATATTAACATGCATGATCAAATACTTGGTATAGTTAAAAACATGAGCAGACTGATTGAACTAGAATGATGAAGGTTTCGAGTGGACATACATTTATCTTGAAGCATGACTTTCGCAATACTTGGATAGTTAATGTGTCCTCTTTCACGAGTGTGATGATTAACGTTTCTCTCACTTTTATATGCTTCATTGGATTTTTGTTGGTGTTTGCATTTTGACCAATCCTGATGTTTTTTAAAGATCATCAATCATACAGATTACTATCATGATAATATTGTATTTTCAGCACTCGTAATGGCCTCGTGAAGAAGGCTACCCCTTTTTTTTGAATGTGCATCCTGCTTGTAGGGTTATCTCTTGCTGTGTGAACTGAGCCAACTCTATATTTTGCAGTTGCATTCCTTGCCTCATTGTGGCTATCTTATTCACTTACATTTTTCTTCTCCGTAGAAACATCTCCTAACTGTTTTGTTTTGTTTTATCCAGTCTGAGGTTTTTGCAGTTGCATTCGCACTACTTGCAGCTGGTGCGGTAATCTTGACATTGAATGTTCTCTTACTGGTAAGTAGCCTCTTTCTCCTTCTCTTACACATGCATGCTTATTGTATATCTCTAGCTTATCTTCTGAGTTATGCTTGATGGCATTGTCCGTGATTTTCTCTCTGAAATTGAAGTAATGCCGTAAGTATAGAATCTGTGGAAATTTAGAAGCAAGCAATGTTAACAATGATCTTTGCACTTTCAGGGTGGGCATATAATTTTCTTCCAAAGTCTCAGCCTTCTGGGTTATTGTCTATTCCCTCTGGACGTTGGAGCCCTAATCTGTATGTTGAAGGACAACGTGATAGTGAAAGTGATTGTGGTCTGTGTGACATTGGCATGGAGCTCATGGGCTGCCTATCCATTCATGAGTTCAGCTGTCAATCCAAGAAGAAAGGCTCTTGCACTTTACCCTGTTTTTCTTATGTACGTATCAGTCGGTTTCCTCATCATAGCCATTGATTAATGAATAGCAAGTCCCCTATACTTTCGTGAGCAATTCAAACTCACTCTGAACTGGATATAAGTTCTGCCATTGTTCCTTTATCTCATGTAATTGTAATTTTTGACGCGGCTTTTCCCATATTACATTCTGATCAAAAAAGAAGAAAAAGAAAGGATCTATATTGTACTTGGTATCACATGTGATGACATGCTTAGGAGGAGTGGAGTTATATGGACGTCCAGGGATAATATTTTATTTTATTTTATAGCACCTACATAATATAGTTGCATGATTTCCAACACACCCTTACAAAACTAGGTCTTTTCGCAGCCAATTTCAGATTTTGAAGCGTTTCGTTTTCCTTTTTTATACGCGTATTGTTGAGAATTAAAATGACTATAGTGTGCAAGTACATATTACGCATGGTAAATATTGTTATTATCCTGTCATTTGTCATTTATTTTAAAAAGATGGTTTTCTTCTTCTCAATGGGATAGTTTATTTCTTTTATGTGATTTTCAATACAATAATTCCAAAGGGATATTATTACACTTGAATATATCATATCTAGTTTCTTAACAGGTGGCTATTTATTCTCACCTATCAAAATAAATTTCATTGCTCTTTTAACATTTCATTTTGTTAATAAACACAAATTTATTATAAACTTGGAAAGGAATTTCATAAATTATTGATTTTGGAATTTTATGAAATACATGGTTATTTATTAATCTGGGTGTTTTATGAAGTATTTAATGCTTTATTAATTGAATTTTCTATTAAATGGGTTTGCATTGAAGTAAAAGATTTCTTATCTTAAATTATGATTTTTAGAACATTGATTAACTTGTTTTCTCTTAAATTGTTTTATTTAATTTCAAATTTAGTTTTGTATTATTTCACACCATTAAGTATCATTGTTTAGTGTTTAGTGGTAGTTTTCTTTATGTTTGGAGCTATGGCAAGTTTAGATGTGAAAAGGGATTGAGATACTTGTTGGGAGTGGATCTTAGACTCTGAAACTTAAAGATTATACCTGTGGATGAATTTTTCTTTAAAATTTTTGTTGAAACCTAAATTATTTTCTTAAACAATTAAGTTTTAAAATTTTAAAATTTATTTTCTTTCAATTTTGTTTTCTAAATTTAAAAATTATTTTAAAAAGTTAATCTTTCAAAAATCTTTTGTAGTTTGGTAAAAAATTTTAAAACTAAAATCTTTTAGTAAATATTTTCTAAATTATTGAAAAAATACAAAAATATTTTCTTTTTCAAGAAACTTAAAGATTTTGGAAAGATTAGAAGAATTCATCAAATTTAAAGCTTAATCAAGGTAATTTTAATGATATATTTCTTGTTTCTTTCCAATTTTCATTCTCTTTTCTTCTAGGAATTCATATAAAGAAGGTAATGAACATGTAAAGCCCAAAGAATTGCATGAAAATCAATAAAATTGTTGATGTAATTTCATATTATGAACAATTGTTAATGCAACTTTTTTAACAAAAACAATTATACTTACAACTCTTTTGAATTATAGAAACTTAATTTGTTTTTTTATGTTTTTTGTCATGATGTTATGAGATTGTTTATTATATATTGATTGCTTTAGTGATTGTTTGATAATGAAATTTATTTTTTCTTTTTTGTTCTTATGATTAGATTTAATGGAGTAATTAGTAGCTTAGTAATTATTTTCATTGGATCTAAGACAATAAGGTTAAAATCATAAAGTAATAAGCCACCCTACTCAATTTACATTTTCCTTTGAGGAAAGATGTAATCTTTTCTCTTTTCACTTCTTCATGGTTTTGATGATTTGTTGATATTGATGTTGTTTTTGTTAATCTTGAATTTTATTTGTTTTGTTTTTTATTTTTGTTTATAAGTTGTACTAACAATTTTTTTTGTCTAAACAATTGCACTAGTAAGGTTTTTATTATGAAAGACTTGCTAGCACAATTTTTTTTGAGGGAAATAATTGCTAACGCAACTTATTTTTAACAGAAGTAAAATATTGTTTGATTGTTATTTTTTACTATGACATGAATTTATTTATATTATATGTTTGAAGCTATAGTATGGTGCATGTATGTGCGAATGTCTTTTCCTTTAACATATTATATATGATTAGTTGTATATAATGATGAATGGATGTCTTATTACATGTTAAGTATGTGTTATATAATCTATTGTTGTTATGGTGGTTGATTTGCTTTATGATGTATGATAAGTGTTTTGAATGATGGTTTGGTAATGTAAAGTTGTTATTTGTGGACTAACTTTTATTTTGCATGTAATTTGATTTATTGCTCATTATTGATGAGCAAATTTTTTCTTATGAATGAATATCTTTTTTATTTTCCCTTTCAACAAATGTATAGTAATGTTTATTGTGATTATGTTTTATATTCCCTATCTCTTTCTTATATTTGTAAGTTTATATAAATAGATATATAATATACGTAAGCTTATGTTTAGGATAACATGATAATTAATTAAATGAAAAAAATAATTATATGATTTAAATATAGTAGACTTGACCACTTGAGCTCAACTTTAAAGGGCCAAATTGAACATTCCACTTAAGGTCAATATGGTCATATTTTTTAATTTATACCTAGTAGTGACTCCATCATAACATCTTTATAGGTCTATGCATTCTTCAAAGAAGCCATTCAAGAGGGTTGCTCTTCGCTCTAAGAGAAATATAATGCTAGGTTATGAATCATTTTGAACAAATTGATGCCTTGCTTATAAGTGGTGTGATCTTTTTTTTAAAAGGGTGCTTCTAGAAATTGGGTTTAGTCCATTTATTTTTCATTTAATAATATAATATGTGATAATAATTTATACTTAATCATCATTGATGGTACTCTCTCCCCCCTCTAAGCCTTTAAGAGAACTTAACAGCAAGATCCTAATTGAGAAGGCTTTAAAATTTGATCATATAAAAAGGTTATGATTTAATATGATATGGTTTCCCCTCACTCATATTTTCTATACAAGTGATATCCTTCTATTTAGGGAAGCATCCATCTGAAAAAGTAATAAATTTTATGGATATGTGAAAATCGTAGAATGTATAGCAACTCAATAGCACAATTTCGAGTGGTTCGACACAACTCTTTGCCTACGTCCACTTCTCCTAAGTCTTAACTTAGAGTTCCACTAAACCAATCATAAATACAATAAATGAATTCTTCTCACAAGAATTCAATCCCTAGTGTTTTCAAGGCTCATACCCAAACCTTTGCAATCACAATCAATACTCATAGTATTCAACTCTCAATTACAATAATAATCCCTAGCAGTAATCATACACCAACCCAAGATTACAAATCAAAAAGCTTAGGTTATGAAAGAGTGAGAAAGAGAAGAGAGATAGAATCAAATGCAAGTAAGATTTAGTTTCTAGCAAAGTTACTTACTTGAGAATGAGTTTCTTAACTGTATAAAAGCTCAACACAAAGAATAGATCCGTTAGAAATCAATAATGCATAAAATAGAGCCGTTTAGAAAGCTTTAAAATCTTTCTAGAAATACGCATATGGCTGTATGAGTTCCCATACGCCCATATCGCTACTTAAAACATAATTTACATTTTAAGCTGAAAGATTGGTACGATCATATCACCAACTTGGTATGCCTGTACGAAGCTCTCGATAACTTTTGGCATGTGATACAACCAACCCATACGGTCATACGAGCTAAAGCACCAAATGTGGTATGGCCGTACCAGAACCGATATGCCCATACCGAGCTTAAATTTACAAGTCAAATAAAATAGGGTTGGTATGGTTAGCTATATATCCGTACTAAGCAAAATACCATTATAGTATGCTCGCTTGAGATCCCGTACGCCAGTACCACTATCAATTTTAACATTTTCAAATTAAATTAACTTAAATTGATTTTGTGAAATACAACCATTAAAATAGTAGGTCTAACAATCTCCTCCTTTTTGATGTTGACAATCAATTTAAGTTCAATTTACAAAAATATACTTAAGTTATCAATTTTGAAAATCTCCTCATTTGTTTTAGAATTAATGCAATTAAATTCAATTCATTAATTCAATCACAAAGAAAATGATAAAATATATACAAGTGAGAAAATGAATCATGATCAGAGTAAATCAATTATCATAAATATAAATGATCAGAGCAAGCAAAATATGATAAATATAAATGATTAGAGCAATAGATAAATACATCAAATATATATCAGAGAAATAAAAGAAATCAAAGTCAAAGTCAACTAAAAAGTGAACAAAATCAATAAAAATCTAATCCTATCCTAATATTATCTCTAAGATATCTCCCCCTTTGTCAATCATCAAAGAACATCAAGGGGTAGGAGGATGGATAAATGGATCAAGTAAAGTGCTGATGGACTCGAGAGTAGCAGTAGTGGTAACCTGAAAATCCTGAAACTCCTGAGTGTATTGGAGGAGTTGCTGATCAATAGAATCAAATTGATGCTCAAAACTATAGAAACAATGCTCAAATCCATTGAGTCAAGTGTTGAGCATCGTGAACTGTTGTGTAATCAGATTTGCAATAAATGGAGCAGCAGTAGCAGCAGAATCAGTAGTAGTAGAAGGAGTAGCAGCAGAATTAGGAGCAGCAACACCAAAAGAGGATCCACCCTCAGACTGTCTCTATCGTTTGCGGCTCAAGGCCACTTAGTGTCTGGCATCATTATGAAGGGAATTTATGCATGCTCGAAGCTCAGTAGGAGTATCGTCCTCTGTATACTATGTGCCCTCTGGAATTGGCACCTACATGTGCCTGCAGACCTCCGCAGCCTTGGCACCATACCACGCCACTATATCATTGGGAAGACCCAATGTCAAAAGATGCTCCAAGCATCTCTTAATGTACTTTGTATGAATGTAGTACTCATTGATAAAGTTTTATTCACTAAACATAGAATGCTTTATGAATGACATGTCCAGATTAGGACCAGAAAGTTTAGGAGTAGGAGAATTAGCAGGATAGGCTTTTAAGGTATGACAGATGTGGTGAATGAGAGGACCGAAGAGAATAGCACAACCTAGCAATTTTAGCCTACCAGCATCATAGAATTTGTCTTGTAGCCAACAACCAGACTAGATAGAAGTATCTGTGATCATAAAGTGAAGAAAAATCAGATCAAGGCCAATAATGGTGTCATTAGACTCTGATCGCCCAAAAATGAAATAGGTGATCAGTCTATGACGGTAGAAGATAGCGGGAGACTTAAGACAGGAGGCTTTAAGCCTCAAAGGATGGAAAGGAGTATGGAGTGTGATCTCCTTCCAGAATGCATTGCGGTCAAAAATCACATATTTGGCATTAGTAATGCCCTCGATAAGAAAATTAAAAACCACATCAAACTCAATTTTAGTGAGTTTGAAGTTTTTACAAAAAAGTTTAAAAGTGCAGGTGTAAGACATATCGAGTTTAAACATCCGTAAAAACTTGAAAGCCATAGAAGAAATAAAATGATTATCAAGAAAAAGCAAAATTGGACCAGCCAATGTAAGCCAAGAAATATATAACGTTAGCCATAAGTCTGACCTACCTTAAAGTGGATATGCATGCAAAACAAGAATGAGCAAAAGTTTTCTCACTCATAATATTTTGACAAATTGTAAAAGTAAGATAATTAGTACGAGGAATGTCATTGTTAGTCTAAATGCATTTACCTTTGTCTCGACCTCGAGATGAAGAGTCATCATGTGTACCTTGTGATGTCATTTTGTAAAAATCAACAGTTTTTTGAAAAATAGAATTTGTCAAAATTTCAACAAAAATTTGATAGAAATTTGAAAAACTACAAAATTTCCAACATAATGAAACTTAATGAAATTTGACACATAGTATAATAACACAATTTGTAACAATAAATTCTAAAAGACTACACCTTAAAAGTGATTAGAATAACTAGAAAATCATAAAACAAATCTAAATTGAAAAAGTAATGAAAATAGTGAAAAATCAAACCAAAACTTGAGATTTTGAAGTAAATGGACCAAAAATCAAGAGTAAACACTAAAGGAATAGATTTTTGAGTTGTTTGATATTGAATTAAGGTGATTTGGGTGAGAAATTAATGAAAAACCAGAGGAACAGTGAAACGATGGTGATAGAAAAAGCTGAAAAATTAAGTTAAAAGTAGGATTTTGAGTCACATATGGGCATACCACATCTCATACAGCCGTACTGCTCACTAAAATTTCAAATTTTAGAAGAAATATCTTGCGTACGGACGTACGAGTTCACATACAACCGTACCAATTTTATGTCTTTCATACGTACAGGCGTGCCATTTTTGGTGTATGATCGTACCATCGCTTCGGTAAAATTTGGAATTTTTGAAGTTTTAGGCGTACGAGTGTATCAGAAACCTTACGACCGTACCAAGCTTTTTGAAATTTGAGAATTTTTAAAGATAAGGCATACAAGCATATGTGTCAGTGTACAACCGTACATAATTTATTGAAATTTTTCTCTTGTTCACATATGGGCATACTCCCAAGGACATACAATCATACAAAGCATTCGATAAAATTTAGATTTTGAGTTTTGAAAGCCGTACGGGTGTACAAGTTCACATACGGCCATATGGGCATTTGAAAATTGAATTTTGCAAAGGATTTTTGAGATTTTTCCTGACATTTCTAGAGTATAAAATTCATTCTTACTTTAAAAATGATCCATCTATCATCCATAGCTCATGTTTAATGAAGTTTAAATGTTCTTCACATAGGGATTTTATGAAAATATCCATAAGTTGGTAAGTTGTATCAGTGAATTCTAATACAACCTTCCCTTCTTACACATTATCATGCAAGAAATGATGCCTAATGTCTATATGTTTACTCCTAGAATGTTGTATAGAATTCTTAAATAAGTTTATGGCACTAGTATTATCATATTTGATAGATGTACATGACATACAAACATTGTAATCTCTTAAATATTGTTGAATCCATAACACTTGAGCACAATAACAACCAGCAGATATATACTTAGCTTCAGCAGTAGACAAAAAAATACAATTTTGCTTCTTGCTAAACCAAGAAACTAAACAATTTCCTAGAAAATGACATGTTCCATATGTACTTTTCATATCTAACACATTCCTAGCAAAGTTAGCATCAGAAAAAGCAATAAAGTCAAATGAAACACCTTTAGAATACCATAAGCCATAATACAAAGTACCAATCAAATATTTGAAAATTCTTTTCATAGCACTCAAGTGAGATTCCCTAGGTGATGCTTGAAAATGAGCACACATACACACAACAAATATAATGTCCAGCTTAGAAGCAATTAGATAGAGTAAAGTACCTATCATACCTCTATACTTCTTTTGATCAACTTATTTGCCACTTTTATCCAAAGAAAGCTTTATTGTAGTGCTCATAGAGTTTTGCTTGCTTTAGCATCATCCAATCCAAATTTCTTCAACATCTCTTAAGTGTACTTGAGCTAGTTAATAAAGATTCCATCTTCACATTACTTGACTTGAAGTCCTAAGAAATACTTCAATTCTCCCATCATGCTCATTTCAAATTCTCCCTATGTACACTTAGAAAATTCCTTGCACAAGTCCTCATTAGTAGTACCAAATATATTATCATCAATATAAATTTGCACAAGCAAAATATCATGTTTATAGTTCTTAATGAAGAGTGTAGTATTTGCCTTGCCTTTTTCAAAACCATGATCAATTAAAAATGAACTCAATCTATCATACCATGCTCTAGGAGCTTGTTTAAGTCCATACAAAAGCTTTAGTAAGTTTGAAAATATGGTTTAGAAAGTTAAAGTCTTCAAAACCAAAGGGTTGTTCAATATACACTTCTTCTTCAATAAAACCATTTATAAATGCACTTTTGACATCCATTTGAAATAGTTTGAAATTCATATGAGATGCATATGCCAATAACATCTTAATAGCTTCTAATCTAGCAACAGGTGCAAAGGTCTTATCATAGTATATACCTTTTTCTTAATTATTTACTCTTATGCCACTAATCTAGCCTTATTTCTAATTATAGCACCATCCTCATCTAGCTTATTTTTAAACACCCACCTAGTTCCAATAACATAAACATTCCTAGGTTTAGGTACTAAAGTTTACACTTTGTTCCTTTCAAACTGATTAAGTTCTTCTTGCATAGTAATAACCTAATTTGCATCATTTAAGGCTTCATTAATGTTCTTTGGTTTTATTTGAGATATAAATGCACAATTGTTATGAATATCTTTAAAATGAGAATGAGTAGTTATCCCTTTTGATGTTTCACCTATAATTTTCTCCTTTGAGTGCCTTTTTGGAAATTTCCAATCTTTAGGAAGATTATGTGAGATTTTTGTAGTAGTAAGGTGAGGAGGAAGCTCATTACTTTCTTCTTTTTCAACATCTTTTGGGATCACTTCTTGTTAGTTCTCATATTCCTTTTCTTATTCCATTAGAATACCTATATCATCATCCATAATATCCTTTTTTGGACCAAGGGGGTTAGTTTCATCAAAAATAATATGCATTGATTCTTCAACAACCAAAGACTTTTATTGAAAACCTTATATAATTTACTAGATGTTACATATCCAAGAAATAAACCTTCATCCATTCTAAGATCAAATTTTCCAAGATTATTCTTGGTGTTTAAAATGTTGCACTTGTAACCAAATACTCTAAACCATTCCATAGCTTATAAGGAGTTTTATTCAAAATGGGTTTTAAATGAACTCTATTAGAAATATAGCAAGCGGTATTGACTGCTTCAGCCTAAAAGTACAAAGGTAATTGATACTCATTAAGCATTGTACGTGTCATATCATAAAGAGTTCTATTTTTCCTTTCCACTATCCTATTTTGTTGAGGAGTTCTAGAAGATGAAAAGTTATGTTTTATGCTATTTTGTTATTACCTTATTCTTTACCTTAAATGAAGGCTTTATTTATTTGCCCATTTGACAAGCTTTACATACCTTATCCTTGAGAAATTTTGTCGCACCCTAATTTTGGACCGTCTTGACTCGGATCGAATCCGGGATGATTCAGGACCATTTCGGGTTGGTCTTGGGCCACTTCGGGTTGATTCAGATCGTTCTGGGCCGTTCTGGGCCAATTCTGGCCCATTTTGGGGGTGTTACGCAATCGCATATGTTTGTGACATGCCGCATATGTACAAACATACGCGATCGCGTATGTTTGTGATACGCCGCATATGTTGGGATACGCGATCGCGTATGTCTCTAGGGCAGATTTTTTAAAAGCTTTGGAACTCCATTCTGGTGGGGGTTCGCAATTTTAGGTTGGCAATTTTTAGGGTTTTGGCACTTTTTGACCTACAGAATTTTGAGCCGTCAAGAGACTAAAACGTGATTAATTATCTTAATTAAGTCTTTGGATTATTCTAAGCAATTAGGGTTAAAATAAACTCATAAAATCACTTAGACTTAGGTGATTTCATCCCTTACGCTTGGATTCGGACTAATTTCTTTCTTCCCTTACACTCGGATCTAAGGAGAATCTACGAGAGGTAATTAGGTTAATTTGGAAGTAGACGGGTTGGGCCTAAAGCCCAATCGAAGCAAACCCATTGGATTCGGAAGAAAGGAATTGGGCTTTGGGCCCAACATTAGGATTTTACATGCTTTTCTCCTTTTCGCATTTGATTATTTTGGTTGGGTTGTATTAAATACCCAAAGGCTTTATTTTGCTTTATTCGCTTTTCATTATTTTTGGGTGGGTTGTATTTAAATACCCACATTTTATTCTGCATTTACTTTCCTGCATTTACCGCTTTCTTTATGCTTTATAACTTGTGATATGCCTCCTTGAATGTCTTATGCCATGTAAGTGTATGCTAATCAAACTTGAACCTAATTGTGTGCTTAGGAGCTTTCGTTAAAATTAAATAAGTGAACATAATAAAATGGAACATTAATAAATTCGAAATCCCGAACCCAAACTTTGAAGAAATTCAGGCCGCTTTCCAACACAGGAAGGCCTGGGTTTTATTTCCTAGTTTTCTAGTCATTCAATTGAATTGACAAAACAAACTAGGTGGCGACTCCATTTTTAACTCAACGCGATCTTTCTAGGTTAAAGACCAATCAACTATGGAAATGCACCATTGAGAGCAAGCACCACGGCAT
>CANYBF010104013.1:0-11424 GCA_948192965.1 Dalechampia spathulata
GAAGTGATAATATTGACATAAATTATAAATGTGGATAGTTAATGACATAAGTAATAAATCATTAATAATAATATATGTTTATTATTAATGATTATATGTCATAATTGATGATGATATGATATACATATTAATGATATGATATGTTATAATGATGATATAATATATGATGATGAAATGTTATATATGATAATGATATGTTGTACATGGTGATGAAATATGATAAATGAACATGATCATTTATTTATATTATCATATGTAAGAAGTATGTATGGTGAATTATTTTAATGTATATATTGATAACATGACATCAAAACATATTGATAACATGACATCAAAACATATTGATTATATGCCATAGATTATATATGTAGGGAAGAGTAAATACATGATAGAATGCATGAGTTATAAGAAGAGAATAGTATTTATTGTATTTGCAATATGGAAGTGATTTTCATTATGTCCTTGTCAAAGAATGCATAATGTATACAATATGAAATTGATGCTATTTGAGTTATGTGATATATGAAATGAATGCTATAAGAAATGGATGACGTATGAAATAAGTGATATATGAAGTGAATGATACAATAAAATGGATGATGTACGATACCTTATCATGGTGTTCATATATGCGTTCATTATAGCATCATGGCATAAAGCATACATATTATGTCATGAAACATCAAATGATATATTCAAAATTATGACATGACATAGAGAAATAAGGAAGGAGGAAATTAAGTGAATGTAAAGAAATGAAAATAAAAAGGGTACTTGGTCATTATAAAATGAATTCCTACTGGAAATGAATCGAAAGGAAAATAATATGAATTCAATGAAATGATATATGATGAAACATAAGACCCAATACCAAGCGCATATATGATATGAAATGGTCCAGTATGTAAAAAGGGGAAAATGTTTTGAAATGAAATGTTACAAGAAAATAAGAGGGAGGATGCATAACATGAATGCATTCTCATATACCAGCATTCTCATTCATAAATTATGAAAGCACAATAAATGAAATGGTGAAAGCACTTTAGGTGCACATGTATGAAGGATACAGAAACATAATGGTTTTATATGGAATATTATTTTGGAAAATATGATGAACATGGTTACATTCTCATAAGGATGATATGTAATGATGTAGAAAAATAATGGAAAGTACATAGTAAATTGATATGCATAATATATGCAACTTTACATTATTATATAATGATTACTATATGTAATGATTTGAACTTATGTTCAATAGTAAGAATGATTATGATGATAGAATGATGAATGCACCATAATCGTACTTATATGGGTATTACATTAAATTATGAATTATGCTATGGTATGATGGATTATGTTAGGGACGCATTCATAAATAATTATTGATAATCTTAATGCGTTAGACATAATTATATAGTAGAAGTTAGGGAATACAGTTATAGGAGCTTATGCTAATAGATAATGATAATGTAATGAAAATATATGTTATTATTCTTTGATGCCATTTATGTTGAATGTTGGCAAAGAATATAATTAATATGATTAATTATATTATGAATTACGAATTAAAGGAATATGTGATTAAGAGAAAATGGCATTTTTGAATGCTTACAGGATTTTATTTTACCTTGAAATGTTATGAAATTAATGATATTGGTTAGGGATATGTGGTTAAGTAGTTCAGATTATTAATAAATCTAGATGTATTGTTAATGGATGTATAATTATGATTGATGTAGTATACATGATATTACTACATTGTTTAAAAGTAATGCTTCAAGAGACCAAGGCTATGTAGGATGATAATAAACTTAATAAGGTATTGATATTATTGAATAAAGATATGAGTAATATAGTAATCATATATAGGTGGATAAACCTGAAATGTTCAGAAAAGTATTTTATGTGATTTTATGATGATGTTATAAATATGATGAAATGAATTATGAGATTTGTTTTATACATGATATATTAATGATTATGTTTTTCTATAGTATGTTTAAAAGCACCATTGAGTGAAATACTCAGTGTTTGTCATTTGATGGACGTAGGTTAATTGATAGATGGAACGCATGGATCCCCGAGCACCAGTTCAGCAGGACTTCCTTTAGAGGCAAGGACTCTGTTCAACTGAAGGTTTCTATTAAAGATTGTCTAGGAGTTTAAAATAATGTATAAGGTAGTAAATGTAAATAAGCAAAGTGGGGTTTATGATTCCGCAATACCTTATATATATAATAAAAATAAAAAATTTTATACATCCCTTATATAGTAATCAGTGGTTTCCATGTATTGAAGATCATTAATTATTCTAAAGGAGCATGTCGCACCTCAGAAAGGCATGACAGTAATCATATTGCTTGTTTTCTTTTTTCCTCCTTATTGCTCCAACATGCATGCTATGAAATCATGAAAATGACATGCTACATGAATCGTGATTTATGTAAACATATATAATCAATATTCTGTTTTCAAACAGAATCTCATAAACATTATCCTTTCGAGCTAAAAGACTTAACTTAATCATAATCACGTATGAAGGTAAACATTTTAGCTTACCTGTCGATTCATTAAAAATGAACCAACTATTAATAGTACAAATAAACCATCACAACTAGCACAAACCTGCCACCACTTTTCCTTTATCTAAGATGGTTTGAGGAATAGGTTCTTTATCCATATTATCACCTATTCATAACACAACATATCTTTCAATATTCCAGTCAATCATAAACATAAATCACATTTAACCATTTTATTCTTCATGTCAATGGTATTCTCATAATCACAACATAGGGATCAACTAACTACTCATATACATGTTACCCAAATAATATCATATAACTCTATATTTAATCCCTTATTACGAAAATGAGAAATTATTTATTTATCCATCTTCATCATTAAATTCCTTTAACATCATGGTAATATCCATGTTTTACCTTTATTTATTAAGATAACTCACATTAGCAATTAATTTAGAATAATATTCAAAAAGCATGTAACTTAAACATAACATAGTTGGCTTTTCTTACCATTTTCATTAAGTAAATGAATTTTAAAAATTTATATCTTTATACCATAAAAAATTAGACTTAAAAATATTTCTATCTATATATTATAGGGCCCATAATTCATTTGTTAAGACATGTAATTAAATCATGCAAATTTACTGTTTTAAATTAGCAACTTTAAATTATAACATAAATCTCTTATCTTTTAGCCTCTTTTTAATTAATCAAATGACATCTAATTAAAGGCAAAATAATTTTATTAGAAAGTAGACTTTTAGAGCTTCGAAATGATATATTATACAACTCCTAACTCATTTGTTAAGGTCCTTAAAGTTAAGTTTTACTGTAAGCCAGAAAACTATCTATTTTCATGCGTAAAGTTTAGGCGTGAATTATAAATCTTCATCTTACATGTTTAATTACCACCAATTTCATCTTAGGTGATTAAAATTATCTTATTTATATTTAGATCATCATTTTAGCAGTATCTTAAATCTAGCAATACAGCCATAACAATCCATACCAACGATTTACTTAATTATATCCTTATATAAAGTTTAGATCATGCGTGCAAAATACATCATGCAACTATATGTTTAACAACTTACTATATCCACAACCAGCCCTTATGCCTTACCAAAATGCATAATGCATGTGAAAATAAGAGGTGCATGAGGTGGTTTAGTCCCTTACCACATACATATCAACACCACTTATAATGCAAAAATCACACATGCAAATAACTATAGATACAACATTTGAATAATCAAAGACATCTTGGACAAGCCACATGCTACAATAGGCCTCATGAACAACACATACATATATAATAACTAGCAACATCCTTAACCCACCTTTTAGATAAACCACAACACATAAAATACAAGGTTCCCTCCAAAGGCAGTAACTTTATATGCCCAAACTACAACACCACACACAAAAAGCACAATCTAGGCATAACCACACAACCACACACCCTTCTACATGCTAGAGAATCTCTCAAGACAACATGCAATCAAGGACTAAGCAATTTGGAGGAGATTTGGTGTGTTTTAAACAAAGAACAAAATGGAGAAGTGAAGAAGAGAGGAAAAGCCAAATGGAAGGAAGTGAAAAATGATGGTTTTTCCTTAAGTTTAAGCTTATATATGATTAAGTTATACTATCATATGCTAAGCCTTAAAATGGCATGCAATGAACCCCCTTCAACAAGCCTTCATAATTAAACACCTCACCCTTCACAGGCCTCCATAATTAGACACTCACCCTTCTAATCAACACTTCATTAAAGGTAATCATTACTAATAATCATGAGGGTGGTTTAAATTCCTTACAATGCACACACCCACACTTAATCCCTTCCTACATGATTAAAACATAAGGCACTCTTAATTACCATATATTATACATATTAGCTTCGTGTTAAATAACATAATATTATTTATTTATTTAATTAAGCATGTAAATTATTTAAATTAAAATTCATAACCATATAATTTACAATTAATCATCTTTTTACATGTTAAATTAAGTCAACTTAACTATACGTATCATTTAATTAAATTAATACTTCTCAAATTAATTTTATACCATGTACTTAATTTAGCATTTTAATCATGCATAATTCCTTTTTAATTCTAGCACCTTCAATAAATAATTAACACATCACACATTCAAATAATCATGTAAATTAATCAACGTATAATTCTAAGTGTGTGTCATGAGGATGTGACACTTACCTTGCTGCCCTAAACATTTCACATAATCTTCTGAAGGATTGGAATTTTCCTAAAGGATACCCTAAAGAGAAAATAATTGGTGAAACATAAAAAGGTATAACTATTCACTCTTATTGTAAAGAAATTCATAATAATGTTGCATTCATCTCTTAAATAGAGCCAAGGACCATTAGTGAGGCTCTAGATGATGAAAATTAGGTCCTTACTATGCAAGAGAAACTAAATCAATTTGAGAGAAATAAGGTGTAGACCTTCGTACCTAAACTTAATAATATTTCTATTATAGGTACTAAGTGGGTATTTAGAAATAAACTAAATGAAGATGGTGCTATAACTAAAAATAAAGCTAGGCTAGTTGCAAAAGGCTATAGTCAAGAAGAGGGAATTAACTATAATGAAACCTTTATTGCAATAGCTCATTTGAAAGCTATCCAGATGTTACTTGCATATGTGTCATATATGAATTTCAAACTCTTTCAAATGGATGTCAAAAGTGCTTTTCTAAATGTGTTTATTGAAGAAGTCTATGTTGAACAACCTTCCAAACTTGAAGAGTTTAATTTTCCAAATTTGTATAGTTTGAAACAAGCTCCAAGGGCTTGGTATGAAAGACTAAGTTCTTTTCTAATCAATCAGGGTTTTGAAAAAGGAAAAGTTGATACTACTCTTTTTATCAAAAATTATAAACATGATCTTCTTATATAAATTTATATGGATGACATTGTATTTAATATTATTAATGAAGATTTATGCAAAGAATTTTCTATGTATATGCAGGGGGGAGTTTGAGATGAGCATGATGGGAGAGTTGAATTACTTCTTAGAACTTCAAGTCAAGTAATGTCAAGATGGTTTCTTCATTAATCAACAGAAGTACAATCAAGAGATGCTTACAAAGTTTGGGATGAATAAACCAAAACCAAGTAAAACTCTAATGAGCACAACTAGAAAGCTATCTTTGGATGAAGCGGTAAATTAATGGATCAAAAGAAATATAGAGGTATGATCAGTAGTCTTCTCTATCTAATGCTTCTAGACCCGATATCATGTTTGTCGTATGCATGTGTGCTCGCTTTCAAGCTTCCCCTTAGAGAATCTCACTTATCTATTGCTAAATGCATCTTTAAATACTTGATTGGTACTTTTGCTTATGGCTTGTGGTATCCTAAGAGTACTTTCTTTGACTTGATTATGAAATATTTTAGATAGAAAAAACACCTCTGTTACATGTCATTTTCTAGGAAATTGTTTGGTTCCTTGGTTTAGCAAGAAATAAAATTTTATTGCTTTATATATCATTGAAGCTAAATATGTATCTACTAGTTGTTGTGGTGCTGAAGTCTTATAGATTCAACAATAACTAAGAGATTACAATCTATGTGTTTCTGGTACTTCTATTAAATATGATAATACTAGTGCCATTAAGCCTAAAAATCTCATTCATCATTCTAGGAGCAAGTATATTGACATTAGACATCATTTTTTACATGATAATGTGCAGAAAGGGAAAGTTGTATTGGAATTTGTTGGCACAACTCATCAATTTTGTGATATTTTTACTAAATGCTATTATGAAGAAAGGCTCAATTTTATTAAGTATGAGTTAGGGATGATAGATAGATCCTTTTTGAAATGATTTTTCATACAGAATTCATCTTTTATGACTATATAATATTTGATCCTTTTAAACATCTTAAAATTACTTTATTCAACGTAGTTTTTTTATCCTTGTACAGGCATACAAGCTATTGGTACAACTGTACATGCTTATCTTTCTTTTGTATTTTATCCCTTGGTTTCTCAAAATTTTTCACAAAAGCTTTTATACAACTATACATGTTAATTGGTATGACCGTATGCTTCTTTTAGTACACTCGTACACTTGCTTATTTTCAAAACCACTAAGTTCCAGTAGTTGTTATATGGTTGTATGCTCCATTTGGTACTCATGTACATGATTTTGCATTATACGCTTTTAAACCCCTAAAATGCATCTCTCTCATTCTTTCCTTTCTCTGCTATTTCTCCTTAAACTTCTCCTCTCTCCAAACCATTTTTATCTTATTTTCTTTTCAAATTCTTCACAAAATCATTTTACCCATCACATTATCTCTTTAGGATTCTTAAATATTTTCACATTTTCTTTCACCCATCTTCTATCTTGCATTTTCTCTTACCATTTTAAAGAAATCCTTGCATTTTCTCTCTCTTTTCCAAGAAATCATGTGTTTTTCTCTCCTTCCTCCATTGTTAACATGAGTTTTAAAGGTGGAACCCCCTCTCAACATAAGGATAAAGGTAAAGATGCATAAGAAGAGACTGCTCCTCCTTTCTGTGGTCCCCAATTCATCAAACAAAAAGGTATTCTTTCTAGAAAATGTTTCACTCCTTGTCATTTTACTTGTGCCTCTACCATTCATTTGGTTGGTATAGAAGATGAAGTTAGGAGATATCTTTTAAATGCTGGTTGGTCTACTTTAGCTTTTCTTGATAATCAATACATTGATAGTCGTACCCTTGAATTCCTTTATACATTTAAGCTTGAAACATACAAGTCTAGATATTCATGCATATTTAAGATGTTTTGTATATTGGTTTATGAAAATGTGTTTAGCAGCAGAAGTTGTAATTCAAAATTTTTCAAACACATGATTTTATTGGATTTAGCAATCCTATTTAAAGAATACATCAACAAATAAGAAGATCATTAATGAAAAGATAAAAAAAAACTTACTTTTATGCAGATTTCCTTCTTTCTTATTCATAGTAAACTTTTCAATCCTCAACGTAGAGGATCTCTAAACTATCCACACAAGCAACAGGAATGATTAGTAATCAATATTACTTATTTTATTTTTGAGACTAGTAAAATAAAACAAAAAAGAATAGATGAAGAAAGATGAATTCAATTTTATTCTTGATCTCCTATTAAAAATCAAATTAATATTCTTATTCTTGAGCTTCGAGTGGCTTGGAATAAATGGAGGAAGGAGGTAGCCAAAAATCCTTGTTTTATAACCCTAAAAGTTGTGTTAGACAACTTATAAAAATCTAATTAAGTTTTTAGGTTACTTAGGTCATATGCATGTTCATGACTTAAAATCCCTCCAGAAGCATGTGATAATCATATGCCGTTTCCTTTTGACTTATAACACATGAATAAGTCACGTGACACTCATATATGGAGCAATTCACGTCCAAGCCTGCATATAACATGCATATAGAATATATCATCTTAGATCACTTGTATCTTATGTTATACTTATCAGGTTTAAGTGATCTTAGTATCAAATCGAAGCTCTTTTCATGCTCTTTCAAATAAACATGAAAAATATAGGTTATCCTATAATTGAAAAACATTATTTCATCAAAATCCATTCATAATTATCATTCCTCTTACTTTTAGTATATGACCTTTTGGGTTCTTGACATGTTGGCAACATATGAATATATTATTAAACTCCATTCAATAACATCATATGTAAATTAGGAGCAGTGTCTAGTCATACATCATGATTACCCAAATGTTAAGAGGTCATTAGTTTGACTATAACCCTTCCATATCAAATTCCATGCATTAAACTCCTTTCATCATCCACTATCTTATTTAAGTTTGAGTATGGATTAATGTCAACTTAATGCATAATCAAGTGTATTAGATCATACCCTAAATTTGATGTTTCATGTACCATGATCTTTATTCTCAAAATGCCTTTATGAAACTCATTCATCAATAGACATTCTACTTTGGCCAAAGATTCCTGAATAAAGAATATTACATGAGTCAATGAGATAAAACCCCTACATTTAATCTGGGGTAGTGAATCCTTTATTGATAAATAAATATCTTCAACTAATTCATACTATATCCAACTTTTAAGTTATGAATACCTTCTAAGGAGGAACAAAACATAGGAGTCAGAACATAGTGATCCATAATTATGATAACCTTGTTATCTCAAGTCTTAAGGATACTTGCACTACTAATATGAGTGAGATATATTTCACAGACATAGATTAATCATCCATATGAAATCTCATTGGGAAGGCCTCTAATGAGTCAATCCCAAACTGCCCATCCACATGTTCATTTTAGACAACTCTTATCATGATGAATGAGAATCATCCCAAAAGGAAGTATAATATGTGTTGATCTTAACCATATTAATAATATCCATTCTTATTAATACATTGATTAAGGATAATTTAGATATTGAACATTTTCATACAATAAGAATCTCATTTCATAAACTCTTGATGAATTCCCTTGTATTATTCCAATATCTTGAAATTCATTATTTAGTTAATAACCTTTCAGTTCACTAAATAATAAATAATGAATAATGGCTTTTATTGATAAATTACTCAATATTAAATTATAATAAAACATGATTCTCTAAAGCATACACTAACATCATATGCCCTATGAGCTTTCCAAAACTCAATTTGATAAGCTATTTAATTTTCATGTGGATGGCAATCAAAGTGTCAAATTTGCCAATTTCGATAAACATGCTTTTTTGGAAAGATATTGCATTGAATATTCCATTACATACTTCTAGACTTAAGGTTTCATGTTTTAAATCTCCTAGTTTATTTTACTATCATTGCATCATTTCCTATGCTCTTTTTTGTCAGACCGATTGTAATGATACCATAATCGGGCCTGATTTACTATTTTTGCATTCCATGGTTATTGGATCTCATATTCAGACTAGTTGCTAGCTTTAGGAATAGTTTTTAAAGTTGGTGACCATGACAATCCTTGTCGATTTATCCTCTATGGTCCTCACATTCTGTACATGTATTATGCTTTAAAAGGTCTTCCTTCAAATGCTCCATCTCCTGGTCTTCCTCATCAAAACTTAGATCTTTCTTTCATTGAACACATCTTGCTTCTTGAGTTAAATAGGTTAGGTGTGTACTCTACTCATAAAGAATATATCAAGTGGTATCTTGAGTATATTTTGGCGAATGACTTGCCAAATGATACTATTGCCCTTTTAGTGCTAAGGCTGTTAAAATCTGCCATCACATGAGTATCCCTATTCCTCTAATGCTGAGTATTATGAGGATGATACTGAGTATTATGAGGATGATACTCCATCTATGTTCCATCCACTTACCAGTTCCCCTCATTACTCAACTCATCATGAGGCTGCCATGCATCACAAACGTCAATGATAGAATGAAGGTGATTCTTCTTCCATAGTTGAGCCTTTTATTCCTCTTTTTATGGTTGATGTTCTAACATAATATGTCATATCTACATATCCATTATCACTATTTTAATTATGGTTATGTTTAATTATTTTAATTGAATAACTAACTAATTAATTTATTTTATTTTATTTTGGTGAATGAATTAATAACATAACTGGTGATTTACTGATTTCAATTAATAATTTGAGATCTAAAATTATTTTATTATATTTATAAATAATTATGATACTAATGTTATAGAAATATAGTTAAATTATTTTATTTACATATATAAGGTACTTATATTGCCTTGATGATAAGTTTATTTATTAGCTTACATGTTAATTTATTTATAGATATTGAATAAAAGTAGCTATCATTTTTAACTAAAATTTCATTCATTTCATAATAACTTGATTAATAATATGTAACTAAATAGAATGTTTATGTCATCGTATAATTACTTAATAAGGTGAATGAATTTGTATTGGAATGTTATACGTGTAACTTAATTGTATCGATTAAATTAATGCATGATAAATATTAATTAATTATAATAATTTACAAGTTAATTTAGGAAATTAAAATAATAATAATAATAATAATTGAAATAAGTGGAAACTTTGAAAGAGGCTACCAAGGCAGTGCTGGAAAGTTCTAGCCCTTCTGCCAAGGAGTTTGAAACCAGTAGCTATAAGAGAAATAGCTCATTTTCTATTTCTAAGAAGAAACAAACAATTTAAAGGGAAGGCACTTTGAAATCTTATATAAAGCACATGGACAAATTTCTTAAAGAGCTTACAATAATAAGGAGGAATCAGAGCAAGTAGTAAGCTAATAAAACTATATCACTGTTGACCCTGACTTTTCACCATCGTATGATTTTGGATCTTTATTTGGCTAGAATTTAGTCCCTGGTATCGATCCCGATTATACGTATAAGCCCCTATGTCTTCCTTTGTGTGTTTTGATGTATAGAACATTTCAGAACTGGTAGGGTCCACCATGGCACCTGGCGGGACCCGCCATCTATTCTGAGTGTTCATGCATACAGAACACCCTTCCCTTATTGCCTACAGAAGGCAGAACACTTAAAAGGGGGAATATTGCATTTTTGGCCTCGAATACTATTCACCATGAATAGTGCATAGGTGGGGCCCACCAGGCAAAAGCGGGGCCCGTTGCCCTATTGCCTATTCTGTGTATTCTGTACTTACAGAATACAACTCCATGTTGCCTTACGCAAAGCACAAAGCTTGGTATCGCAAATGCCACCTTCTGGGCCCACTATGCTGTGGGGTCCACCTAGCAATAGTGGGGCCCGCAGCCCCCAATAACCTATTCTGTGTATTCTGTACTTACAGAATACATTTTCCAGCTGCCTTACGCAAGGCACAACGCTTGGCATCGCAAATGCCGTTTGCTAGGCCCACTATGCTTTGGGCCCACCTAGCAATAGCGGGACC
>CANYBF010104120.1:0-11622 GCA_948192965.1 Dalechampia spathulata
TTTAATTTAGGCCATTGGGTTGGGCTACAATATGGCAAGTGACAGTCACAGGCCATATTAGTCACAGACGGGCCCAGGCCTGACTTAAGCTGAAAGGGTTTCAGCTTAACCTAATTTTGGAATATTAATATGTGATTATAACCAAAATGAGGTCAAGCCACTCATCTGACCTTCCTTTGTCCGAAACCTAGTCTCCTCTGCTGAAGGAGTATTCGGCCTTCACAAGACCAATTGTGAGGAAGACGCAAATTCCATAAGTTTTCTTCCTTGTCTTTGCTAGTTCATAAGAAAGAAGATAGAAGCAAACGGTTGCTTGCTTGGAACATCCTTATGTCATATGAATACTATTAGAGGCTGCCTATTTTGGTGGTTTTTGGTTTGCTACAACCATAAACGCAATAGAGATCAAGAATGAAGGACATATGCATTGAATGTAAGAGTTACTATCAACCTGTCGCTTCTAATCTCTAATATGTTTTCTTTGTGTTTTGATGCAAAGATCATCTTTTGGTTTGTTGTTTTAAAATGAAAATTTTAAATTTCTTCCGCTGCTTAATAACTACACAAACCAACACTAAGAACTTTTGAAATTTGAGATACCAATCAGCCCTTAGAAAGGAGGATACTCTCTTATTACTAATAGCTCCATACACTAAAAACAGCTTAAAGGGCATTAGGTCTGATCCATATAACCTCATTAGCAAAGGTTAATTTCTCTTTGTTCCTTTGAAAATGTGCTTTTATTGAATTCAATTAACAGCCTTAAAAGGGTCAAATTCTTCCAACACCAACAGCTGCATACACAAGTTGTTTAACGAGTCCGAGTGTCGTACCACTCGAACCAGCTAATGTTAGTATTCATACACTTTTTATTATTTTTTTCCTTTTCTAGTTTACATATATTATCAAAAGATATCTTGGCGAGAAAGAATTAGGCTGCTCATACACTTACAAGCCAGTCATGCAAATATATCCAAATTAAGGTATAACATTCTCTTGTAATCTAATGACTTAAAATTTCATCAATCATGCTTCAAGCTAAACAGTTTAACCAAATTGATCATACAAAAAATGCTAAGTTTGAAAGCATGTTCCTAATCATCAAGTCACAAAGAAGAAATTAGTCTAAAAAATTTTGAGAAAAAAAAAGATATATTGTAAAATAAATTGCTTGCAAAAAGAGAGCAAAGTATACAAAATTTGAAAACGTTTTGATCAGTCATCCAACTAGCATCAAATTTGTTCCATAAAAATAACTCAGCAACAATAATAAATCAGAACACACACCCCTTACACTTAAAAAAACACCCCTTACACTTAAAAAACATTGCCCAAATATTAAAACTTTAAATTGTAACTTTTACTAGTAAAACTTTTTAAGATGCCAATATCCCATCGGTAATTATTTTAAAAAAATTACATAATCTTTTATAACCATCCTTAAAAACTAAAAACTATTGTTTTCTATTTTAAAAATTATTAGAAAAATATATTATTTGAAATATTAATAAATAAAAAATGTGTGTATATAAATTAGATGGTATTCCTTTCAAAATTTGTTGGAAAAAGTGATAAAATATTTTGTAATGCATGATGATCATGAAAAAAAGTTTGATAAAACTTTTAGAAATTTTCAGAGAGTTTTTTTTTGAAAAAAGTATAAAAAATTAAATATTTAAAATTTATTTTATTTTATTTTATGTTATTTATATTTTTAATATATACTAATATATATGAAGATATATTTATGATATACATTATTGTCAAGATGAAAGGAAAATAAAATTAATCGTCAAAGCATACAGAAAAGAAAATAAGTTTGAAGTCACCAAAAGGCTCCAAGTCTTTCGTATGCGTTTCACATCATTTTCGATCAACAATTTTAATAAAATAAAATAAAAATAAAATTTATATCATACAGTTAACTTTTTTTCAACAAGTGAAATTTTTTAATATTTTCAGAAATCTGATATTGTTATATTTTTATAAAATTCTTACTAATTTTGATGTGAATTAACTTATTTATTAATTTTTTAAATGATTTTCTTACCACTTGGAAAATGAGAAGTAATGTATACACCTAACAAACCAAGTGGACTACTTGGAAATGAATGGGTAGAGAGATTGATTAATTTCTTTTAGGAATTGGTGGCTTTTTCATTAATAGATATTATTGACTTCACCTCAATTTTCTCCACATTTTTTATTACAACATTTAAACATCTTAAATTAAATTGAAATCTTATAAACAAATATAAGAATATGAAATTTAGAGTTCTAAAAATTAATTAGCTAATTAAATTAAAAAAATTTTATTGGACTTTAAAATTGAAATTCAATACTTATTATATTTGGCTACTGAGAGTAACCAAAAACTTGTTGGCGTATAAATAAGTGTATCTTACTATGAATAGTGAATCAATATGTTTTAAATTTGTAATCCTTATTATGTAATTACGCCATAAGAATACGGATCGCAACTATACCGGGACCAAAGGTAGTCAAGTACTAGTTGTTGATTTCATTGATTATCTAGGTAACTCAACAAGCAAATTATAAGATATAATTTATTTAATTTACTAACTCATTAACCAATTAGCATAGTATACATAATGTACAATTAATAATAGGGATGGATGAATATGAACATAAATAAGACCTCTCATTAACAATTTAAATACCAACTTCAAAGTAATATATTAATATAAAATTCTTCCTTTCAAAAGAGGTTTTACCTACTCAAAATAAGTTAGCACCTACTTTCATGACTATTAAGTTAGATTCAATAATTAGATCTAGTTTCCCCATTAATGCTTCCAAATTACTTACTCCTATGTCTAGATTGTTACAGTTTGGTGTTCTTAAGTTTATTCGGTTAAGTTAAACCTTCTTTCAAAGCGATTAACAAAACTGTTCAATGTTTTACATGTTAAAAGGGTCCATTCTAACAATTAAACATATTGTAAGAAACTTAACTTAAGAACATGAAGAACATCAAATTATTAATAGAAATTAATAATGTGTTCATATAACATCCAAACCCTATCATCTACTATCAAATCATCACTAGGAATTAAACAAAGCAAAAGAACATAATGATTAAAAGAATTACAACCATAATAAATATTCAAAATAAAATAGAAGAAGATGGAAATAAAGAGAAACTTAAACAATTCTACTGCTACTACTACTCTATCTTCTACTCTTCTTGATTCCTCCTCAGTTGCTTCATCAACATCTTGATGAAAGGCTATGACAAGGAAAAGATTTCAGAAGAGAAGATTAATAATTAAATCATACAAAATTAATATTATTTTCTCTCTATCTCCCAAAACCCTAATTCTATTCCCCTCTCTCTAAAACTTTAACCTAAATCTTTAATAATGCTTTTTACCTCATTCTCATGTTCTGTCTACCTAAAAACCCCCTCAAAACTATCTAAAATTATGAATGCATCTTAACCCTATGATATATGATCTAATAGCTTAAAAAAAGAGTGTAAAATGCGAGGGAATAATGACCTAAATGCACTACACGAGTCATGTAAGTTAGCATGACTCATGCTCATCTTATGGGGATCAAAAGAGGTAAAATTGGGGTAGGATGCATGGAACACGACTCATATTCCTCTTCATATGAGTTGTATGAGTTTCATCCAATGCGAATGGGGGGAATTATGAGGGAGATGCAAGGGACATGACTTATGTTCCTTCTTATATGAGTCGTGTGAGACTCGACCATAGCATGAAAATAGGATTTGTAAGGGGCACGTGATGAACATGACTCATGCTCATCTTACACGAGTCATGTAATATCAAAAACTTCTAACCTAATGTGCATAAAACCCTAAATCTAGTGTTTTAATGAATGAAATGAATGTTTAATCTTATGAAATATACAACCTAAGCTAAGCATAATAAAAATCCTAAGCTAATGTAGAATGACATATATAAGATTTTATGTCAAAACTAAAACAACATACAAATTATGCAAGATATATGAAGAGAATGCATGGTCTTATGCTAATAATACAATATATAAGTGCGACGCATGAAATACTATACTATATGCTAAAGTATACAAATGAAATGCATAAAAACATAGCTTAAAAAGTCCTTTAAGACATGATAAAAGAAGTGATAATGATAATTATTAAACCATCCTAAACTTAAAACTTTTTCTTATCCTCAAGTAAAGAGAAACACAAAGCAATAAACTAGAATGAACCAAGACTCAACAACATTCAACTCAAACAAGTAAAATGTAAGATATGCATTATTGTGAAGAATAACCTAAATATACTCAAGTTGAATTCAATACCAAATCATTCAATAACCCTTCTTATTACAAGTGCCAAAATAATGTTAGAGATATGTATGCAAAAGATATGATAAATTAGCATACATTCAGGTAACAAGGAAGAAATGAAAAGAAAGTCAATGAAATCATCAAACTTATTACAATATAATAAATAGATCAAGACTTTATAAAATATTTTTTTATATATCTAATTTCATCCTAGATTGAGCTAGCTAGTTATGAACCTTTAATCTAGTACTTCTATAAAGAATTATTGCTAATTGAATGAAAGATAATGGACATGACAAGTGATGGTACTATTGCCAAGAAAATGCCATAAGAAGTTCAAGATCTAATAACTATAATGGTAGACAATACCCAATCATTCAGTACTAAAAAAGAGCCATCGAGAAAAGTACACGAGGTAAGTACTTCAAACCTAGAGTCACAAATCTCATAGCTTACTTTTGTAATGGAAGATTTAGCTATGAATTTTAAACCAGTGAAAGTATGTGGGATATGCATACAAACTGATCACCATATCGATAAATGCTTATCAATTCAAGAGGAGGAAGGGGAAGAGCAGGCTAATTTAGTAGGAAGATTTCCTTTACCATTGTAAAGGAAATATGATAATTTTCAAAAACATATAATCTAGGTTAGTGATACCATCCAAATCTATGATACGAGAACTAGCGAAATAATTTCCAACAGCTATCCAATCAACCAAAACAATCAAGTATGCCTTTGGAATATATGGTTAAAACTCTAGTGACGAATACATAGTAATTTCAATAGGCCATGAAAATCATATTTAAAAATCTGAAAAATCAAGTATCCCAAATTGCTATGTCATTAGGCAAAATTGAGTCCAAAGGAAAGCTTCCATCCCAAGTGAAAGTGCAAATGTAGTGACTTTGAGGAGTGGCTGAACATTGCCAGAAGCTGCTCCTAAGAAGCTAAAACCTGATGAAGAGAAAGAATTAGAGACCAAAAGTTATGGACTAGAGAAAACTGAACAGATCAAAAAATCTGCCCAACCAATAGTAGTTTAGTGTCCCTTCTCTAAGTAATTAGAGAAAACAGAAAAAAAAGAGAGTAGAAATAAATATTGGAGACTTTTAAAAAAATGCGGGTTAACATTCCTTTCTTAAATAGGGTTAAATAAGTGCCCACGTACGCAAAATTTCTTATAGACTTATACACCAATAAATGGAAATTAATTAGATTTTAGAAAGTGAGTGTTAATGAAAGTGTGTCATTAGTGATCCAAAAAAAGATGTCATCTGAGTGTAAGGATAAAGGAGTATTTATGATCCTTATAAAAATTGGAGAAATTAGTATGAAAATGCCATGTGTGATTTAGGGGCTTTGATAAATATAATGCCTTCACTTGTGTACGAGTCTTTGAATGTAGGACTCTTACGAGAAATTGGAGTTATCATACAATAGGTGGATAGATCAATAATCTACCCTATCAGAGTTTTGGAAGATGTTCTGGTAAAGGTTAATGAACTCGTTTTTCTTGTCAATTTTTATGTTATGCAAATGGATAGCAAGACATCTTCAAAATTGTTCGATCTTCTGTTAGGAAGACCTTTCCTAATAACTGCCAGAATAAAAATAGATTTACATGAGGAGACATTGACGATGGAATTCGATAGGGAGGTTATCAAATTCAACACGTATGATGCCATGAAATACCCTCATGACATTTTTAATATTTGTGCCATGGATGTGATTGAACCACTTATACAGCAGATTTCTGAAATAAATGATAAAGATGAATTAAGATTAACACTCAATAATGTTGAGAGTTTCATAAAGAGTCACTAACCTTAAATGATGAGCTACTGTAAACTATTTTTGATTTAAATATGGAATTTGGAATTGAACAAGAGTCAAATTTAATTAGTCCACATACTAAACTTACTCGTTCAATTTTGTATGCACCCGACTTGGAATTAAAATCACTTCCCAGCCATTTGAAGTATGCATTATTGGGAAAAGGTGAAACACTACCAGTGACTATTTAAATAAGCTTAGTGAAGATGAAGAAAAAGCATTGGTAGGAATTCTTAAGAGGTTTAAAGAAGAAATCGATTGGATAATAGCTGACATCAAAGGAATAAACTTATCTACATGTATGCACTATATATTCTTGAGCTTGATCATAAGATAGTGAGAGAAACCTAATGTAGGTTAAATCCAGCTATGATGAAAGTCATGAAAAAGGAGATTCTACGATTGTAAGATGCAGGCATGATTTATCTGATTTTGGATAGTCAATGGATGAGCCCAGTACATGTTATGCCAAAGAAAACAAGAATTATTATGATTTGCAATGAAGATGGAGAATTGGTACCCACTCATGTTCAAAACAGGTAGAGGGTTTGTATTGACTATCAAAAATTAAATTCTGCTATGTAAAAAGACCATTATCCACTTCTGTTTATTAGCCAAATGCTTGAACACTTGGCAGGTTGTACGTATTACTATTGCTTTGGCAGATATATGGGATTTTACCAGATTCCTATTATACCCAAAGACCAAGACAAGATGACATTTATATGTTCGTTCAGCACCTTTGCATTCAATTGTATGTCGTTCAGATTATGTAATGCACCAGTAATATTTCAGCATTGTATAGTAAGTATTCTTTCTGATTTTGTTGAGAATATTATTGAAGTATTCATGGATGATTTCATGGTGTATGAAAATTCATTCTGTGAATGCCTTGATAATTTGGCTAACGTGTTACAATGTTGCATTGAGAAGAACATGGTCCTAAATTATGAGAAATATCATTTTATGGTTGATCAAGGGTTGATTTTAGGCCATGTAGTGTCGAGGAAAAGTATCAAGGTCAATTAAGCTAAAATTAACATTATTAAATCACTGCCTTACCCTTTGACTGTAAGGGAAGTTTGATCTTTCCTTGGACATGCAAAATTTTATAGGAGATTCGTAAAGAATTTTTTTAAAGGTTACTTAGCCACTTTGCAAGCATTTGACTAGCTAAAGGAAATGCTGATTACAACTCCTATCATGCAACTGCTCAACTAGAAACTGCTCTTCAAAATTATGTACAATGCCAATAATTATGTAGTTGGTGTTGTGCTTGGCCAAAGGAATGGGAAAGATCCATATGTGATAAGCTACACATTGAGGGCATTGGACAAGGCTCAATATAACTATTCTATGACAAAGAAAGAATTATATGCTGTAGTTTTTGCATTGGGAAAATTCCATTCTTTTTTGCTTGGTACTAAAATGATTATATTTTTTGATCATGCAGCACTTAGGTACTTATTGAAAAGGAAGGAAGAAAAACCATGAATAATTTATTGGATACAATTGCTCTAGGAATTCGATCTAGAGTTATGAGACAAGAAAGGATCGAAAAATCTAATCGCTAATCATTTAAGCAGACTTTGGAACCATGTAAGGCTTACGATGAATTCCTTAATGAGTTTGCATTAAATGTGATCAAAAATTCCCCTTGGATATTTATTCTATAAACAATGTGAAAATTGCTAGAGAATAAGAGGCCTAGGAAGAAGAAATGAAATGCCCAATAAGGAATTTTGGTTTATGAAATATTCGATGTATGGGGGATAGATTTTATAAGACCATTCCCACCTTTATTTGATAATGTCTACATTTTGCTATTGGTTGACTATGTATCGAAATGGGTGGAAGCCAAAGCCACCAAGTTCAATGATGTTAAAACCATGGTTAACTTTATTAGGACTAATGTGTTTAATAGGTTTGGAGTTCTGAAGGCAATTATAAGTGATCGAGGCACACACTTTTGCAATAGAGAAGTTGCATCTTTATTTTATAAATATGATGTAACTCATTGCATTACTAGTGCTTACCAACCCTAGAGAAATGGACAAGTTAAAGTCATCAATAAAGAGATCAAGTCAATTTTGGAGAAAATTGTAAGCCCTAATAGAAGGGACTGGAGTTTATGACTTGATGATGCCCTGTGGGCATATAGGACTGCAAATAAAAGCCCTCTCAAAATGTTACCTTTTAGGATTATTTATGGCAAACCTTGCCATTTACCAGTTGAACTTGAACACAGAGCTTACTGGGTAGTCAAGTAGTGTAATATGTTGATCAATGAGGCTAGCAATCATAGGAAGTTGAAATTTTAAGAACTAGAAGAGATAAGAAATGAAGCCTCTGAGAACTCAGGAATTTATAAGGATAAATTTTCCCACAAGGTGTAGTGGAAATCAAAAGTTTAGAATTGGGAAAAATATTCAAAGTAAATAGACATCATCTCAAGCCATTTTATGAAGGATTCTTTACTCAACCAATGTATGTCATGACGTTGAGTTGCCCCTCTTATAAGTAAAGTGCATCAGGAAGTCAAGCTTGGACTTATAAATCAGAACTACATTTTTCAATTTATGTTTTAATTTTTCTATCTTTATTAGATGTTATGCTTATAAGGTGTCCAAAAAGATAGCAGTTCATTTTAAGTTAAGTTAAATTTAGTTTTTACTATCTTCTACCTTTCATTCTTCTTCAAGTCTAATTTAATTTTCTTGTTTTGGTTGCAAAAATCCAAATCCAAAAAATAAGTGAGTAAAACACTGGACTTTGCATTTTTAATAGAGGAAGTTTTAATTTCATTCTAACTTAAACTCTTTTTAACTTATCTTTTAAAAGAGTTTAAATATTTATCCATCACTTATTTACTATGTAAGACTCCTAAACTCTCTCTCTCTCTGAAAATTTTACTTTCCCCAATTTACCCAAATTAAGTATTTAGAAAACCATGGTGCATACAAGAAAAGCCACCGATGGAGGTCCAATAAGCAAGAGACTTGCCAAAAAGGAGCTAATCATGGTAGACCGATCAAGCCTCAAAATATCATGTTTTATGCCCATTATAGCATAGTTTAATTGTTAGAATGGTTGACTTCTGTACATTTTGTATTTTGCAGGTCAAAATGGTGAATTTTAGGAAAACGTGCTTAAATGGGAGATTTTAAAGCTTATTTGGACTTTGGAGTTTCAGGACAGCACTTGTGGGCATAAGACTGGGCAAAACGATCTGTCAAAGCTACGTTTTAGGAGTTGAAGGAAGAAGAAGTTGACTCGAACTTAAACTCCTGTGAGCTGGAAGTTAATAAGGCTTGCAGGCATAAGAGACACCAAAACGACAACACTTAGCCAGTTTTAGAGATTGGACAAGGACGAGTTTCGCTTATACTTAATCTCCTAGAACTGGATGAAAAAGTCATTAGGAAAAATTCAAACTCTTTTATCTAAAGATTAGGATTAGTAATTATTTATTTTTATTAGCTTTATTATTTTATTTTCCTCTTATAAATAGGAACATGTTCCTATGTAGAAGGGGTTCCTAATTGGTAGTTCAGAATTTCTTGTTCCCAGCTTTAGTTCGATTTTTATTGTTCGTACCTTTTTTTATTTTAATTCAAGTTTTTATTTCTTTCATTTTTATTTTATGTTTATTTCACCAATGATGCAAGGTTGAGTGATTGTTTTTCCCAATTAGAAGCAATTCAAGTTATTCGTTAATGATTATGTGAGATCTAAATGATCCTAATTTCATTGGCAAAGCACTATTATCTTTAACTTTGAGTCACATAGAACCATTATTGTTCTTAGTGCATGTAAATAAGGCCTATTGCATGTCTCTAAGTTCTAACATATAGCTAAGCGGGCTGTTTGATATGGAAAAGTCACTCGACTTGCTAAAGTGGTAAAGCAGAATGCTATCCTTGTTACGGCATGCGATAGTACTTCTTGTGGGTTAGAGGATCTAGTTTGAACACGAGGGATGCTGGGTCACAACTGCTAATTAGAGTCGGGTCTTCCTAATTCCTAATGCAATTTTGGGATGACTTGTGAGAATCTATTTCCACTTTATCTATCCTGGGATTAGAGGTGTTTCATAGAGCTTGTTTCATGGCGTCTTACAAATAAGGGAAGATTGAGGCATGCAAGACTTGCTCGGTAAACTATAACCGACTTAGTGCCATTATTGCCTTTAAACTATTATTGAATCAATGATCATATTCAATTAATGAATACTTGATGCTTTTGGTTGGAAGAATTACTTTTTATTGATTTTCTCCAATTTATTTTATTAGTTTCTTTGTTTATTTTAATTACTTTTCAATTCACCTCATTTTTTTTAAACGCAAAGAATTAAGGAAGTTGAAACCGTCTTTGTGGGATTCGACCTTTACTTCCACTGTTATAAAATCATAATTCCAACGTGTGGCTTGTAAGGAATTAATTTAATGGAAGCAACAACCTATCAAATTTTGGCACCGTTGCGGGGGACAGTAATTAACATTTTCTTAATTCTTTGTTTATGACTCAATCTTCTATAAGTAATCTTAGCTTTGACAAAGAAATCAGGAAAACTATAAAAAGATTGAGAAAAGAGGCAAAACTTAAAAAATCTACCTCAGTTTAGGAGAGTTCTTATGCCCACGAGAAAATAGCCAGTGAGAACTCTGATAACGAGAGCTATAACAAAGCTATTATGGCCATAAACAACAAACAGACTCTCAAATATATGGCCATTGTGCCCATAAACCAGTCCCCACTTTGTATCACTTATGAGGACATAACAAGACCTCTTGAACTTAAATTTGGACTCATATAACTACTGCCAACTTTCATGGGCCTAGAGAATGAAGATCAATTCAAACACCTGAAAGAATTTCATATTATTTGTACAGGTATGAAGCCACAAGGTGTAAACCTTGAACATATTAAACTTATATCTTTTCCCTTTTGTCGCACCCTAATTTTGGACCGGTCGGATTGATTGGGATGAATCGAGCCTATCTCCTCGTCGTTTTGCCTTCACGGGCATCTCGGTTTGTCCCAGTGCATTCAAGGATTCAAGTTAGGGTTGCCCTAGGGGCGTTTTTGTCATTTTGGGTACTTACCCGTATGGGTAAGTTTTGGAAGCGATTCGGGTATGTTTCTTACCCGTACGGGTAAGTAGTTTACCCGTTTCGCTACCTTAACTTACCCGAACGGGTAAGTTCCCTCAGATTGGTTTTAACCCTAATTCTACCATTTGGCACGGGGTTCGAACTTCTAGAAAAAAAACCCTAATCCCTAGTAGCCGTCGGCAGCCGTCAAACATGATTTGACGAAAAACACGTACTTTGAGATGAAAAACCCTAATCCCGAGTAGCCGTCGGCAGCCGAAAAACATGATTAACCACTCCAAAAACCTAATTCCAACAATCCTAAACCTCTAGGATTAATCAATTGGCACTAAATCAATAGACTTAGGTTAATTTTAATTTGGAA
>CANYBF010104137.1:0-24074 GCA_948192965.1 Dalechampia spathulata
TAAGAGTCATTTCATATCATTTTAATTCAATCCAAAGCTTAATTCATAGTAAATACATGTTATTCTACCTTATTCTTCCTTAAAATCAACTTAAATCTACCTTAATCAAGAAATCCCCAAAAATCCCTAATCTCTCACTTACTTCCACCAACTTATTCTTCAATTTTCCTAAGGTAAAACTTATATTAAATGATAGAGAATTGAAAATTACTACTTTTTCTATGAAAATCTTTAAAAAATTTCATGAAAAATGGTTAAGAAATTACCTTAAGATGATTTTCTCCTTCTTCTTCCTTTCCCCCTCCAAAATTTTGACTTTTCTCTCCTCCCCTCTCTTATTTCTCACTTAATTTAATAAATATAATAAATACAAGTCTTTAAGTTGGAAAAAAATTCCACTTTAGTCCTTAAATTTATAAGAAATTGTACTTTAGCCCTCAAACTTTCAATTTTACCAAACAAGTCCCTCCATAACCTTTAAAACATCTTAAATTAATCCTTCAACTTTAATTACCAGCAATTAAGTCCTTAAAATTTACCTTTCCAAAATTTCCCTTACCAATTTTCCAAAATTCCAACTTTACCCTTAAATAATTCCATTAATACCATTTATATCCTTCTTGATATCTTTAGCTATATTTCAATCCCGAGCACCTTCAAATAACTTAATAGAATCTGTAATTCACTCTGGATAAGATTCTATAGCTTAAATTTTTTAAAGCAGCCTATGCGATTGAAAATCGTACGTTTCCCGGGGAGGTCACCCATTCTCCATTTTCAAGCACATTTTACTTTAATATATTTAATTCGTATATTTAACTTAGTTTTCTATCCTAAATATTCTTCTATCCTATCATATCCTCGACCTGAATACGTACTATTTAGTCCCTATGTTTGACCCAATTATGCTTGTGTAACTTAATATAGGCTTAAGTTCATTTTCCTTAAAATTTACGTTTATGCCATTAGTTTTTTAGTTATAACTTATACTCTCATCCTACTAACCCCCTATTTATGGATGTAACAATGAGACCCAATACGAATTATGCATAATTATTTATATATATTAATAATATCAGAGGGAGAGTGCAAAGCATGATTGCATTCTCAAAGTCATTTCATCGTTCACATACAATCATGATAAAGGGATGAATGATGATGCATGTATAGTAAAAGTACATATACAAATTCTACATACATGTACCTCATAATGTTTCTATACTATATCTGATACAGGAAATGTTACAAAAAATCCTTCATAGTATTTACTTATACGCTACTAGTTTTAAATGCTTCCTAATGATAAGACATGATATTTAATGATATGATATGACCTCTATACACTATATATATACATGGATGATTTATCATAAGTTGTTATTATTACCCTTATTGACTTAAATAGTCTTTTTTTATATTTTATTGCACCATTAAGTTATATACTTAGTGTTTATCATTTGATGAATGCAGGTATTGGTCCATTAAGCGAGGGACAAGGTTAGGCAATCACAAGTCAGCAAGGAATCGAATTTGGTAGAATCTTACTTCTATATTAGCTTGGAAATTTTGTTAACATACTCTCAAATATCTTTTGGTTATGTAGCTTAAACATTACTCATACTGGCAGTAGTATTTATATGTTATATTCTGACATGCATATGAATGTGTTAATACTATGACTCCTTGATATGAATACAATAATAATGTATGATGATGTATATATGTATGAATGATAATATTATATGATATATAAATGATATGACCCTTGTAATAGATGGCCAAGATACTTAGGTACCAACGTAAGGATGATAAAACATATGTCATATCACAAAAATTTTTATGCATCCATTGTAGTGTAATTAATGATTTCCTTTCATAAGAGGTTATTAATTATGCTACGGGAGCATGTTATGCCAGGTATAGGTGTGACAAATCCAATGTATGGTACTATTTACAAGAGTCATATGATAAAGTGTCACACCCTAAGCGATGAGACATGCTCCCATACCGTAATTACAAATCCCTTAAAATGGAAAATTAATAATTACCCTACAAGGGATGCTTACCTTTTTTAAAAAAAGAAGAATTTACATCCTTTTTAAGAACAATGCTAATGGTAACATACATAGGTACACCATTAATGAATATTAACAATCCTATATATATAGGAGTCATAATATATTATAAATAATCATGTCTCTAATAACTAACCTGTTAGACATAAAGCTGCTAGTGACTAATCACATCTCTAAGCTTCTAACCTTGCAAAAGTGACTCTGCTATGCTTAATTCCTTGAAGAGAAATGACCTCTAGAGGTTTAGGGACTTTAGAAAGGGTTTGGGAGGAAGAAAAGGAAAGAAAGTCAAAGAAAAGTCCAAGTTTATCTTCTTAAAAATGGTGTTTTAAGTCGCGTACAGCTGTACCAAATGCCCGTACGCCCGTACCAACTTAAAAACCCTGATGCACAGATTTTCCTGCGAGTTGTTGTATGCCCGTACCAGACTTGGTATGCCTGTACTACCTTAAAGTTCCTGATGCATAATTTTTCCTGCAAGCAATGGTACGGCCGTACAACCTCTTGGTATGCCCGTAGCGTCTCTAGGACCTCCAATTCCCTGTTCCCTCGAGCTTGGTACGCCCGTATGGCTATCTGTACGCCCGTACCGCCAGCCCAAAATCAGGACATGCCTAATTCAAAGCCCCTAACTCACCCAGAACCTGTGAAAAAAACTCCGAAACCAACCTAAACACATCCAAATCACTGTCCCTCATCCAACCGAGAAGTCACACTTCCCAATAAGGTGACAGTATCATGAAATACAATCATAATCATTATCATACAAGTATACCTACATACCTACATACATGTATACACATCATCAATGTACAACAAAACTCATACACATACAGACCTCTATCCATATACTAGTGTACAAACTGCTAGGGTCTCAACTACGGGTGTAATAACTCTCTCCCCCTAAAAAGAATTTCGTCCTGAAATTAGAATGAAACTTATGAGAAAACAAATGAGGATACTGTTCCCTCATCAGAGCCTCTCGCTCCCACATCGCATCTTGACCCATGTGATGGTTCCACAATACCTTAACTAACGGTATCCGATTGTTCCTTAGTTGCTTCACTTCTCGGGCCAAAATCTGAATCGGTTCCTCTGAATAAGATAAGTTAGGTTGAACTTCAATCGATTCCACAGGAATCACATGTGAAGGATCCGATCTGTACCTCCTCAGCATAAAAACATGAAATACATTATGAATCTGGTCCAAATCTGGTGGCAAAGCCAATCTATATGCCAATGGACCCACTCTCTTGAGTACCTCGTACGGGCCAATGAAACGAGGACTTAACTTACCCTTCTGACCGAATCTCATAATCTTCTTCCATGGAGATACCTTTAGGAATACTTTATCCCTAACTTGATACTCAATATCATGCCATTTCAAATCCACATACGACTTATGTCAGTCAGATGCGGCTTTCAATTTGGATTTAATCAGTTGGACCTGATCTTTGGCCTGCTGGACAAGCTCAGGCCCAACTAATCTCCGTTCACCAACCTCATCCCAATGCAATGGCGTCCTACATCTACGCCCATACAAAGCCTCATACGGTGCCATCTGAATACTCGACTGGTAGCTGTTATTATACACAAACTTAATCAAATGCATGTATTGATTCTAGCTACCCTCCCATTCGAGAATACAGGTACGAAGCATATCCTTAAGAATCTGGATAACCCTCTCGGATTGGCCATCGGTCTGGGGGTGAAAAGTCATACTGAAATGTACTTTAGAGCCTAAAGCTCTCTGGAAAGCACCCCAAAATTAAGAAGTAAATCGGGGATCCCTATTAGACATAATAGACGACGGAATCCCATGCAACCAGACAATCTCTCGCATATATAACTCTGCCAATCTCTCCAATCCATAATCCATACGCACAGGAATAAAATGAGTCATCTAAGTTAACCAATCTACGATTACCCAAACTGCATCATGCTTAGCCTGCATCAATGGTAACCCCATGATAAAATCCATCGTGATCCGATCCCACTTCCACTCTGGCATAGGCAACGGATGAAGTAATCCAGCTGGTACCTGATGTTCCACTTTCACATGCTGAAAAATCAGGCATTTACTTATATAATTTGCTATATCTCTCTTCAACCCAATCCACCAATAGTATTGTCTCAAATCCCAATACATCTTCGTACTTCCAGGATGATAGGCATACGTTGAACTGTGGGCTTCCTCGAGAATCTGTCTCTTCAATTCCTTATTTGCTGGAAGATACAACCATGTCCTGTGCCTCAGTTTACCATCCTCATCTATGGTAAACAAGTTAGTCTTACCAGACTGCACCTTCTGTAACTGTTTCTGATATTCTGCATCATTCGCTGCACTTCTCTGTATCTGATCTGTCAACAGAGGCTTGACTTTCATCTATAACTGTTCTAGAAGACCATCAGACTGTAGCATTAAAGTGGCATTTAACTGTCGCATCTCATACACCAGAACCAATGAAGATTATCTCAAGCCGGCGAACATCTTCTGACTTAGAGCATCAGCAACTGAATTAGCTTTGCCCAGGTGATAATCAATTACACAATCGTAATCCTTAATAAGCTCAATCCAACGTCGCAACCTTAAGTTCAACTCTTTCTGTGTACCCAGATACTTAAGAATTTTATGATCTGTGTACATATAACAGAGCTCATTGTACAAGTAGTGTCTCCAAATCTTAAGAGCAAACACGATCGCCACCAACTCCAAATCATGTGTAGGATAATTCTTCTCATGTGGTTTCAATTGCCTCAAAGCTTAGGCAATCATTTTCCGATCCTACATCAGTACACATCCTAAACCATTCAATAAAGCATCACTATAAATCACATACGCTTGACCCAGAGTGGGTAGCGTAAGAACTAGAGCTTGTGTCAAACATTCCTTTAATAGCTCGAAACTCCTCTGACATTCCTCCGACCAAACAAAAGAAATGTCCTTCCGTAACAATGTCATCAAGGGCAAGGCAATCATAGTGAATCCCTTAACAAATCATCGATAATACCCTGCTAAACCTAAGAAACTACAAACCTCCTTGACATTCCTGGGAACTTGCCAACTAAGCACAGCCTCTACCTTACTTGGGTCTACTCTAATCCCCTCTGCCGAGATCACATGTCCCAAAAATGCTACTTGATCAAGCCAAAACTCACACTTTGACAACTTACCAAATAACTACTTCTCCCTCATCCGTTCAAGCACTAACCTCAAGTGACAATCATGTTCCTCACACGTCTTAAAGTAGACAAGGATGTCATCTATGAACACAACAACAAACTGGTCCAGATAATCAGAAAATACCATATTCATTAGTGCCATAAATGCTGCTGGTGTATTCGTCAATCCAAATGGCATCATCAGAAATTCGTAATGCCCATAACGAGTCCTGAATCTAGTCTTCACCACACTACCTTCCTTCACTCGTAATTGATGGTAACCTGATCTCAAATCGATCTTAGAAAACATAGCAGCACCCTTAAGTTGATCGAACAAATCATCGATACGCGGCAACGGGTACCGATTCTTGATCATCACCTTATTCAGCTGTCGATAGTCTATACACATCCGCATAGACCCATCCTTCTTCTTCACAAACAACATCGGCGCACCCCAAGGCAAAACACTCGGGCGAATGAAACCCTTATCTAGCAACTCTTGTAATTGCACCTTCAATTCTTTCAATTCCATCGGAGCCATTCGATAAGTGGTTATCAAGATCGGTTCTATACCCGGTAACACCTTGATCTTGAACTCTACCTCCTTTTTAGGCAATAACTCTGGCAACTCCTCAGGAAACACATCAGGGAAGTCGCACACCATCAGAATCTCTGTCAACTGAACTCCCTTCTATCTCACATCCAGCACATGAGCTAACACCACCTCACAGTCCTGTAACAGCAACTTCCGAGCAGTTACAGCTGTCACTAACCTTGCTGTCACTGACGGCACGTTACCCTTAATCAGAATCATGTCCTGATCAGGAGATTGCAAAGTCACTGTCTTTCGTTGATAGTCCATCATTGCACCGTACTTAGCTAACCAATCCATCCTCAGAATAATGTCATACTCCTAGAATGGCATCTCTACAAGGTTAGATAAGAAGCATACACCCTGTATAATCAGAGGACAATGCTTAAACACTCAATCCACCGCCACATCTTGACCTAGGGGGCTAGAAACCACTATCCCATAACCTAACCCCTCACTCAACATACCAATCAACTAGGCAAATCGTATATCAATATAAGAATGCTAAGAACCCGGATCAAATAACACTAAAGCATCATGATCTGAGATAAGAACATTACCAAGCACCACATCTGCTGCTTGTTGCTCCTCTCGGTGTACTAAGTTATAAACTCTGGCTGGAGCCCCAATAACATAATTAACAGACCCCTGACTGGTGCCACATCCTCCACTATCTCGGTCTCTCCCTCGGCCTCTACCTCGCTCTGACCCCTAAGAACCTACAGAGCTAGGTCTTTGCTGCTGCTGCTGCTGCTGTCAAACCTCTCCCTCGCCAGATCGCTCTGGGCACTCTTGGGCAAAATGACCTACACCTCCACATCAAAAACATACAGTACTGCCCGCCGGACAAGGTCCATAATAAGTCTGACCGCATATACAACAAAATATAGTTCAACACCTATACTACCACCATAAGAAACAGGTCTCCCACTCTGCTCTCACCGCGGTGGTATCAGTCGCACATCCGCTGACCTAGGAGGAAAAGAACTCTTGAACTTATCCCTCTTCAAAGAACTTAAAGAAGAACCTAATCCCCTGAATGACCTCCTCATCGACTCTTGTCGAGCGTCATCTTCAAGTATCGTATGCTCAAGAACTAAGGCACTGGCCATCAGAGCTAAAAAATCATCATATTGTGAGGTCTACACAAAGGCTCTGAGTCACCGATTCAAGCCCTGCTCGAATCACTTACACCTCTCTCAACTAGATGGTATAATATGGGTCGCATAATATGCTAACAGGGTGAACTCCTTCTCATAGTCAGCCACCGATATATCACTCTGCTTCAGCCCGAGAAACTCCTGTAACTTCTGGTCAGTATAGGCTGAAGGCACATACTTCCACTGGAACTCCCTCTGAAGGTCATCCCACGTCAACATGGGAGGATTAGCCAAACTCTGTGGAACAGTCTTCTACCATTCATACGCATTCTCCTGAAGTAGCGAGATGGCATACTCAAACTTAGCGGTCTCTGGACACTTCATCTGGCGCAACACTCTCTGTGTCCACTCTAACCAAACCTCTACCACGTATGAATTAGTCGTACCTGTGAAATCCATGGCTCCATATGACCGTAACTTCATGAAGTCCAACTTATACTCCTCCCTTTGTGCCACTGGAGGTGGGGCAGGAACTGCAGGCAACATCTGACTCTGTGCCTGAAGAAACCGCATGAACTGGGCAAACTGAGTTACCATCGGGTCAGCAGTTGATGCTTTCGCCTACCTACCCGCACGCTCTCCTAGTCCTGACAAACTCTCTTGGGGATTAAAGTTATCCCTGCCTTCCTCATCGACATTAATCTTCCTATCAGACATCAAACCTAATCTGTAGCATACAAATAAGAATCCTACGGTCAGCAGTGGTCAGGACAAGCAACACTTCTTTCCTCTAGCTTAACAATTAGAGGCAGTAATCCTAGGAATCCATAACAAAGACACATCGAGCTAAACCATAGCTCTACACCCTACAAGCTATAAACCATAGCTCTGATACCACTTAAACATGCCACGCCTAGCTCATACCTAGAGTAACATGCTCCCGTAGCATACACGATGACCTCCCATATGAGAGACCGCTATATACACTACAAGGGATACTTGTACATGTATAAATAAACGTCGTATGGGGATAACAGATAGTATGGTGGTGAAATCATCAAACAAAACTAAACATAACCCTGTATAACAACATACATTCAATTGAATGAACATATCAATAACAAATGTATATTTATGAATATACAAGGGTTTTAGTTACAATAACCGTACAAGTCACCACCAAACTACAAATATACTACTGCCTCTCTGAAATATACAAGCTACAATACAAGGCTAACAAAAAGAAGCATGCTCGGCTGTCCCGGACCACCTCGAGATTGGGATTGCTGCTGAATCCACCTCTCTGCTGACACTGTCAGTCACTGCTCTGGGCCTTCCACAGTAGGCTCAAAATCTGCATTCATCAATTGATAAATGCTTAGTCGAAGAATCAGTGGTGCAAGTAATACGTAACGCATATATTACAGAAACAAGCATTTCAGACAACAGACCATACAATGCAATGCTATGTTTGTCCCCTTCTCTCTCTTTCTGTTCTGTACTCTCTTTCCTTTTTTCTTTTTCCCTTATTGTGCATAATATGTTCCCATGCTGGATCCCTATGTACCGGTACTCAACTTCTGAAGGAGGATAACCGTAACCTTGGCCCGTAGGCCCCTTTGTTTTGCCTATGTCTCGAGACTCAACTCTCGTAGGAGGAAATATAATATATGATTCCATTATAGAATCCTGTAATATATGATCCAGCATGCCTTTCCTCATTTCCTCTCGCTCTACTAAGGCATTCACAATCCCAAATATCATGAATATGCTAACATGCGAGAGTACCGTATACAAACTCAAGTAGAAATCATGTAACTTAACAAATAACGAGCTCATAGCATAAAAGAATAGGCAAATATGGGAATTCAATCCCTAAGCATTAATCCTTAAGCCTCAGTTGGCTTAACACAATAAAAGAAGTGAAGAACAAACCAAGGTAAACCAACACTAACCTGTTAGACGTAAAGCTGCTAGTGACTAATCACATCTCTAAGCTTCTAACCTTGCAAAACCAACTCCACTATGCTTAATTCCCTGAAGATAAATGACCTCTAGGGGTTTAGGGACTATAGAAAGGGTTTGGGAGGAAGAAAAGGAAAGAAAGTCAAAGAAAAGTTTAAGTTTATCTTCTTAAAAATGGTGTTTTAAGTTGCGTACGGCCGTACCAAATACCCGTACGCCCGTACCAACTTAAAAACCCTTATGCAGGGATTTTCCTACGAGTTGTCGTATGCCCGTACCAGACTTGGTACGCCCGTATGACCCTAAAGTTCTTGATGCACAACTTTTCCTACGACCAACGATATGGCCGTACAACCTCTTGGTATGCTCATACCATCTCTAGGACCTCTAATTCCCTGTTCCCTCAAGTTTGGTATGCCCGTACGGCTATTCGTACGCCCGTACCACCAGCCTAAAATCAGGACATGCCTAATTCAAAGCCCGTAACTCACCTAGAACTTATGAAAAACACTCTGAAACCAACCTAAACACATCCAAATCACTGTCCCTCATCCAACTAAGAAGTCACGCTTCCCAATAAGGTGACAATATCATGAAATACAATCATAATCACCATCATACAAGCATACTTACATACATACATGTATACACGTCATCAATGTACAACAAACTCATACACATACAGACCTCTATCTGTATACTAATGTACAAACTGCTAGGGTCTCAACTACGGGTGTAACACAGTTACTGGCAACACTAACCCTCGTGCTCTCCCATGAGATTAGTGCTTGCATTCATCAAATCATAAATGCTGAGGGAAAAAAATCTCAGTGGTACTAGTAAAAAAAGAAATGATCACAAGTAATAAAATGAGCAAGTAATAACATTGAAATAACCATTCCAGTATAAAATAGATCAATTCAGAATTCATCAAGTCCTATATTCTATAACATTCCTTACTTGTGATCTTAGTTGTATAATAATCATACAACCTTAATTAAATGTAATATGCTTGTAAAACATCCATTTATAACATTTTGCACTCAAATCCCATCTATTAAAATATATAACATGTGTTGGAATATGCTATTGAGAATGCAATGATGTACTGTACTCTCCTTTTGATTGTCTTATATCAATCCTTCTACTTCTATGATTATGCATAATCCTATACGAAGTCCAATGCTCTAGTACCTTTGGTTCCCATAAGAACATTTCGTATTTATATACTTATAACTCTATGATTCCATATAGGAATCCAACTCTACGATTTCCTGAGGAAATCTAACTATGTGACCCAGTTCATATCAATAACCAACGCTATTGAGCTCTATAACCATCTTTTCCTTATACCTCTATACTATCATGTCATGTCATGGTTATGTAGGAATGCATGAATGTATGTATCATGATACAAAGGTATGCTTTATGCCATGTTATGAACATTTAATAAGTCATATATCATCATGCCTTTATGAAAAGTTCCTTAAAAGGATCAATTTTTGGTTAAGGAACACTAGCATAAACCTACTATGGACTTACCCTTATCCAATCGTCTCGATGATGGACATAATTCCTCCTTCGAAGCACCTATGACATTGCAATGCATTTATTTTTAATAATAATGATCATATAACATTCATTGTAAACCCACATTGCATTAATTACATTCCATTCAAGTTCATAGCTTTATACAAACCAAGCATTCATAAAAGAACTCCTAATCTCACTTAATCAAATCATGAAATGTATCACGGTATAGTTCCTAGATACCAACACATAATTAGTCACTCAAGTGTACCAAACAAGTTCATATGGCATACAATGTTGATACTTTAAGCAAAATAGCACATCAAGCATAAAAACATTTTGCCCATAAGGAATAGTTTGCCTTGCATGAATTTTTAGGCTAAGTAAATGAACTCAAAATAAAACTAGACTTATACCAATGGAAAGTAAACTCAAAGAGCTTTCCAACCATATATTACATGCATTAGAACTTGTCCATTAAGGCCTCCAAAATTTAAGTTATCACAAGCTTAAGTTTGGAGTTTGAAAGTGTGCAAATCTGTCCCCTATATGCTACATATGCATAACTCAAAGCAATAAGGCATGAAACTTAGCTCAAATGGCAGTAGTAACTCACTTAAAATAAGGCACATCCATATACAAAAGATTGTTAAGTGATGTGGCTCAAAACAGTCCACAAACCAATGCATTCCACTCCACAACATATAAAAACACCATTTTCTGCATATCACTAACTTGCACCATTTTTTCCCTTACCATAACTCATTCATTTATTAACTTTTAATGCATGAACATGTTGTTTTGTAATGGAAATATAACAAAAAGTGTCAGTTTTACAAACTTCCACACATAACTCCCAACATGCCATAAGTTACACAATCATGTACATTAAGTTTCTACTTGCCTCTAACTCATATTATCATGCAAAGTTCTAACCTAAATGATCTTCAAATCACTTATCAACCATAACAAGCATGCCTAAAACATTCACTCATATAATACACTAGTAACTAAGGTTTATAAGGTAGTATACCATGCTCAAATACAAACATTACATTCACACAAACTCATTGTACTTAAAATGCACTAGTTACTACCTACCTTGAGACATATTACCCATTTCATGATTCAAATCACCTAAGAATGTTACCAAATCAAATAAACAACATCTTAACATCATATTCAAGCTTTGATTACAAGCACAACCATGCTTTAGCATAATTACTTCATAAATCATCAAGTTATCGAATGTCTCATTTAAGCTCACTAAAAAAGAAGCCTAGCATAACTTCACCATTTCATGTCAAAAACATCCTATTCAATCATCAAAACCCTTTTATCATATAAATATATCCATCACATATACAAACAGCAACCAAGAGGCTATACTAACTCCTAGGCAGCAACCCAAACATAAGTCACAAACATACATATATAACAAAACCACAACCACCATACATTAATCACTTCCATTCAGCTTCTACATCATTCCCCCATGAAACCGAAGCAATATATACATAATCAAGAACCTCCATATCCATACATAAAGCCATGCTCAATTATAAAGGAAATATCAAGAAAAAGCCATTCTAAAAGAGAAGATAATATATAAGATGAGAAAAGGAGCATCAATTAACTAAAATTCATGTTTCTACTTACCTTTATCTCCAAGCCTTAAGATTTTGGTTTTCAAGCTTAAGAAAGAGAGGAAAAAATGGAAGAGTTCTTATTTTAAGTGTTTGGAAGAGGAAAAATCATTCTACTAAATATATGAAGAAGAAAGGAAGAAAAATAAAAATTTAAGCCTACTTCTTTGACTTTTTCTACCTCCACCAATCAAGTATTGCCACCTAGCATGTATTGTCATTCTAATATGTATACATACATATACATATACATACATATTTCATACTCATATTTAAGACATTAAACCACTATTCCATCATATTCATCAAGACAATTAACTGAAACCATCCATACAACATTCTAATAAATTACCAATTCATACTATATGTACAAATTAATATTCAATAAATATACCAAGCCATAATATGTATGTATACCTTTATCCAAATACACATAGAAACATATTCACTAAAAATTTATCAAGCATTCATCACAAACAATGCATTTCCCCAAGGCCTCATAAGAAGCTTTTTATGTAACTTTTTTCCTTCATATTGATTTTCTTCCATTAACTATGTATAACTTCCTATCATTAACTATTCATTTCCATTTCCTAGCATAATTCCATTTAGAAGCATTCTTACTCATTCATCACATATATGATTAATGCATTATAATACGCTAAGTGTGTGGATGCAATACAAAAACTTAAAGGAGTATTGAAAATTGCAAGAAACATATTTGAATTTGTTACCCTTGATTTGGCATAGACTCACATAAATGATAATCAATTTTTATCATGTACATGTATTTTTCAATTTAAAATTATCTTAATTTTAAACATTTATATATTTTTTTAGTCTACTCTTGTAGTTTATTTTTAAAATATTATAATTTTTATAATTTCAATTTTTTTGGATGCCGATGTTATTAGATGCATTTCAAAAATTAAACATTTAAAAATAGTTGGAATAAGAAAAAAGGAGAGATATTGAAATACTGACCCTTTAGTAAGTATTTATGTGGCATGTGCCAAAAGTATTTATTGCTTATATGACCAATTATAGAAATTGCATGATTTTAGCTTTTAATTTTATGTTTTAGTGCATTAATCTTTCACATCTCTCTTTTAATATTTTTCATCTATTTATTTTATATAGACCTTTCATGTTCTTTAATAAATATTATCAATTAATTGCTTATTGAATTATGACATTTGATGTTCCTCTAATGTTTTTTAATAGAATTGTATTTTATGCCCTTTTATATTTCCTTTTTTCCATTTAGTGAAGACCTTTAATCTTCTATAGTTAATATTTTTAAATACTTGAATATTAAATTATGACCTTTCATGTTCCTCTTATGTTGATGTTTGTCATATATATATAATTGCATAATGAAAATTGTTTATTCCTTTTTCATTACATTTTAATCTATTGAAGATTTAGTTAATACATATGACATATTCTTTACTTTCAGAACTTAATATCAATAAAGATTATTAGAGTATTAGGGTGCAAGTATGTAGAATGTGAAAAGCTCCTAATACAAAAAATAATTATGAACTAATTAGTTTGGAGTTTATCCTTATTGATGAGAAGGTAATATGTAAAGAATTTTTGATATAACTATTTTTATTTCATGATTATTTTAAAATTAATAGTATTTTATTAATGTTATATAGGAAAATCTAAGGCATACTACTATTCACAAAACTCATATGACAAAGTACAAGTCAATATTAATTAAAGGTTGTTTGTTGGGTATAAAAATGTCAAAATTGTGCAAAGTTTGGGGTACTATTAACTATTGTTAGTTGAATTAAGAATAATATTTCTACCTTCTACCGTGTTTATAAAAACTTGAAGGAGTATTCAAAATTGTAAGGAACATATTTGAATTTATTACTCTTAATTTGATATAAGCTTGCATCAATGATAATTGAGTTTTATCAGGTACATGTATTGTTTAATTTTAAATTATCTCAATTTTAAAAATTTATATATTCATTTTGATCTACTTCTATAGTTTATTTTTAAAATATTCTAATTTTTAGTATTTTAATTTTTTTGAATACAGATGTTATTTGATACATTTCAAAAATTGAACATTTAGAAATTATTAGAATGGGAAAAAAAGAGATATTGAAATATTGACCCCTTAATAAGTATTTAGATATCTCTAATTTAATATCTATAAATTTTAATAATGTTTGTATCACTTTTATATTTGTATTAGTATTGATTATCTTCAATAAATTTATAGTGAGATTTCTTCAAAAATTCATGCTTTGGGGTGATGTTGGAGAGAAGTTTGTTATGCATTTATTGGAAAGTAATGATGATCATTATATTATCATAGTCATTTTTACGATGATAAAAAATTTTAAAGATTTTTTTAATTTATTTAACTTATAAAAAAATATATGAAAAAATCTATTCAAAATAAATTATTAATCTAATTTCATTTAAATGTATTATAGGAGATGTGATATTTTTTACAAATAGTGATAGAAAAATATATGTAAATAAGCAAATAAAATAGATAAGGAAATATATATGACATGTAAGATAATTAAAATATAAAAGAAAATATTTAATAAATGTATTAATAAAATTCTAATTTTTATATAATACGTTATACTAATTTTAACTAAAAATAATCAAATACATTATCACATCCATACATACAGTATCCATGTGTGTATGCATTTTATACATATGTTACAGTGAATGATTGATTAATGCATGAAATGCATGAATGCTTTGACATGATGAATATGAAATGAAATGTCTTATAGTTCAAGGAAAATTCCATATGATATGGAGTTTATAGAGAAAGAAATGAAAATTATGTGAAAAGATAATTAAAGTGTTGAATATGCACTAAAGAAGAAAATCGGGTATGCTTTTATTGAATGCCTTGGATGAAGCTCTATGATGGAATTTGTGTGTGTAAAGTGATGCCTTGGCATGTTTAACATGTTATTATGTGATATAATATAGTTTAAAGTGTGTAAATACAAGTTAAAGTAAAGGTAGAAGCAATGGTATGTAAAATTTATAAGGTAGAATACAAATGGCATTTCATGAAAAGTCAAGGGTAATATTGGAAACTATATTATATATGGTTTATGTCCATAACATCAAAATAGAATGGTGATTTAATGTCTATTGGATATGAATATTATGTGTAAGTATATGTATACATGAGAATATAGGGGTAGCTTATGATTTATAGGGGTGGAGAAAAGTCAATATTAGAGGATATACATTTTTCTTTCCTTCCCTAGTCTTCTTCTTATACACATAAAATGGGATTTTCTTCTTATTATCATCATAACTCTTCTTCTTCTCTTTCCTTTATTCTTACAAAAACCAAAATCTTCAAAAGTCTGAGATCAAGGTAAGAGGAAGCATGAATCTACGATGGTTGCTGCCCCCTTTCTTTATCTTATGCATACTTCTTCTTTTGAGTTATTATTCTTATGGTTAGTTAATGGAAAATCATGGTTGTTTTTTAGGAGATATAGTTCTTGATTTTATGAAGTTGAATTTGAATTTGATAATGAATGATTATCATATCCACTCTTAACACTTAGACTATACTTATATATGTAGAATCCTTATAAATGTGATTAGATAACTAAATATCATCAAGTGTACTGGTATATGAAAGTGTATACTTGATGTAAATGATATGTATGAAAGTTTTATCACCTTATGATGATACTTGTAAGTGTATGAAGTTAATAAGAATGGGATCATACATATTAATTTAATTGATGTTTTTGGCAATTTTTGGAAGTGATTTAAAGGTGTTTTGGTCATGGGATTAGGTTAGGAAATTTAGGGAACCATTTTGGGGGTGTTTTGGGTGTTGAAAAATGGTAAAATTTTGTATTTTAAAGGGAGGATGAGTCTTACATGACTTGTATAAGCTTCTATATGATCGTGTAGCTTGCAAATGTCTTAAAACAAGTTTATTTCATGAGGCTCAAGTTCTACATAACTCGTGTGGAGTTTACACGACTCATGTGAACTTTTAAGGCTTGTTTTAAGTGGTTTTTGATGGGAAACTTGATGCATGATCCATGAAACTTATACATGACTTTGGGCAGCTTAAAAATGAATGGAACATGTTATTAAGTATAGCTTTACATGTTAAACACTTCAATAAGTATGTACATGAGTTATAATGATGAGTTATGGGGTAAAATGATTAAGATAAATTGTGTAAATGGTTGAATAATATACTTTATCAAATGAAGAATAACTTAGTTTGTATATTGCAGGACCTGAATGAATAGACATTCTAGGCTCCTAAAACCATGTAAGAAAATAGAAGTCAATGATGTACAAATACACTTAATGCATTGTATTATAATGCATGGACTTAAGTTAGCTAAAAGGCATGTATGATGCTTAATTGCAAAGTGTGAAATGTGGTAAATGAAATTGTGCTTATATGCTTATTGTTAATCAAAGTTTAATGATGGTTATTTATCATGAATGATTATGGATTTTTAACGATGATAAATCAAGTACAATACATCAATGATTATACTAAATGAATGTAAAATGGAAATATGATAGGTTTAACTCATGAAATTCATACTTTTCCTTCAAGTATTGATAAGGTCAAAGCGATAGCAGGTTTATGCTATTCACTTCATGACCTCATATAGGGTCTTAAAATAATGATTTCTAACTCAAAAGATTATGATATTAACATAATGAGTTTATATCATGAATGGTATCATATGATCATCATTACATATGATTAGTAAAGCATCATTTATGCATCATGTCATGAATAATTCAACATACAAACATATTCATGACATATCATATAGAGGATATATGAGGGAAAAGAAAGTGATATACAGAGGAATGTTCATTAATAGTGTATTGGGTCATACAGTTATTATCAATTACCTCAATGGAATCATACAGTGATAATGCCCTCCTACGGGAGATGAGTATTGATACATATAAAGAAGAAAAATGGGTTCACTGAACCATACAATTATAATTCCCTCCTATAGGAGATGAGTACTGGTACATAGAGGACCCAATACGAGATTATGCACAATCATACAGAAAAGAAAAGAAATGTTACAGGAAAATCAGAGGGAAAATGCAAAGCATGAATGCATTCTCACAGACATACATCATCATTCATATATCATGAAAGTATAGTGTATGGAATGATGAATGCACTACAATCATGCTTATATAGAGATTTACATAGAATAATGATGTACAATACAATATTTGATATAGGAAAAGTTACAATGGATTCTTTTATGGTATTTATTTCTATCTTTACACAGTATGTTATATACGTTGCTTATAACAGCTAACGAGTGATGCAAAATGACATGATATGATATAGTTATATTGCTAAATGTTGGGTTGTAGTGATTTGACTTTAATATGATATTTATGATATGTATTCAAATCATTTACTCATTTTATAGCATCATTGAGTTTTATACTTAGCATTTATCATTTGATGAACATAAGACCAGGACCTTCAGGTGAGAGTTTAGGCTGGTCGATCTATAGTCAGGAGAGGCTGTGATTTTGAAGAATCTCATTCTTAAACCAGTTTGCACCAATGTAACATACTCTATGGTGTCCTTGTATATGCAACTTATTAAATTAACCTTAGCAATAGTAATACTTATGTGAGGTACTTTTGTTATGTATATTATCAATATCACCTTATCATGTAAAATTAAATGCATGTCTCATATAATGGATGATGATATAAGTATGCATGACAAAGATATGACATATGTATAAGATATAATGAATGCAAACTATTATGTATTGATATTACTCATGTCTTCACATGTCATTAGATTAAAGGTACAAATATTATCTAATATGATTAAATATATCAACATGATCAAATAAAGAAAATTGAATCCATCTCTTGTGGAATAATTAATGATTTCCTTGCATAGGGGATTATTAACTATTCTACGGTAGCGTGTTACGCCAGGTTTGGGTGTGACATGCATTTAGTTATAATAATAAAAAATACATATCTATTATCAATAAATAAAATAATTCTTCCATATCTATACATAGCATAGTACATTCATTAGTATATATATAAGCCTGGATGTTGGATGCTTATGTGACATATTTTAGGAGCATTTCTTGTCTATGTGGCATATTATAAAAATGCATGATTTTAGCTTTTAGTTTTTGGTAGTTCTCTATATCCTTATTTTGATTTTAATTTATTTATTTTTTATAAATCTTTCATGTTTTTTTAATAAATATTATAAATTAATTTCTTATTGAATTATAACCTTTGATATTCCTCTAATGTTTCTTTACATTCCTATTTGATTTATCATTAATTTATTTTCTATAAACCTTTCATGTTGTTTAATAAATGTTGTCAATTAATTTCTTATTAAATTATGACCTTTGATATTCCTTTAAAGTTTATGTTTCACTCATCCTTTATATCTTATCATATGTATGCTAGAATTTTATTTTATACCTTTTTATATGTCCTTTTTTCATTCAATGACGACCTTTCATCTTCTATAATTAATACATTTAAATACTTGAATATTAAAGTTTATGTTTCATTCATCCTTTATATCTTATCATATGTATGCTAGAATTTTATTTTATACCCTTTTATATTACCTTTTTTCATTTAATGTTGACTTTTCATCTTTTATAATTAATATATTTAAATACTTAAATATTAAATAATGACCTTTCATGTTCTTCTTATGTTTATGTTTTTCATATATATATAAGAGCAAAATGGAAATTATTTATTATTTTTTGTTACATTTTAATCCATTGAAGATTTGCTTAATACATATGATATATTCTTTACTTTCAGATTTTAATATCAATAAAAATGATTGGAGTATTAAGGTACGAGTATGTAGAATATGGAAAGCTATTGACACAAAAAATAATGATGAACTGATTAGTTTGGAGTTGATCATAATTGATCAGAAGGTAATGTGTAAAGAATTTTTTATATAACTATTTTTATTCCATGATTTTTAATAATAATAGTATTTTATTAATGTTATATAGGAAAATTTGATGCATGCTACTATTTACAAGACTCATGTGATAAAGTACAAGTCAATATTACTTGAAGATTGTTTGTTTGCCATAAAAAATGTCAAGGTTGTGTAAAGTTCAGGGTACTATCAATCATTGTTAAGTGAAATAAAAATAATATTTTTATCCTCTATTATTTTACAAAAACTTGAAGAAGAAGTATTGAAAATTGCAAGAAATATATTTGAATTCATTACCCTTGATTTGGTACAGGCTCACATTAATTATAATCGAGTTTTATTAGGTACATGGATTATTTAATTTAAAATTATCTCATTTTTAAATATTTATATATTCCTCTTGGTCTATTTCTATAGTTTTAGGTTTTAGTGTATTAATCCTCCACATCTCTGTTTTGATTTTTTCATGCATTTATTTTATATGAACCTTTTTATGTTATTTAATAAATATTATTAATTAATTACTAATTAAATTATGACATTTGATGTTCCTCTAATATTTATGTTTCATTCCCCTTTTATATCCTATCTTATTTAGGATATAATTGTATTTTTTGCCCTTTTATATTCCTTTTTTTCATTTAGTGAAGACCTTTAATCTTTTATAGTTAATATCTTTAAATACTTGGATATTAAATTATGACCTTTTATATTTCTCTTTTGTTTGTGTTTGTCATATATATATATATATAAGTGCATAATGGAAATTGTTTATTCTTTTTTCATTACATTTCAATCTATTAAAGATTTAGTCAATACATATGATATATTTTTAACTTTTAGATCTTAATATCAATCAAGATGATTGAAGTATTAGGGTAAGAGTGTGTAGAATGTGGGAAGCTCTTAATACAAAAATAATTATGAACTAATTAATTGGAGTTGATCCTTATTGATGAGAAGGTAATGTATAAAGAATTTTGGATATAACTATTTTCATTCCATGATTATTTTAAAATTAATAGTATTTATTAATGTTGTATAAGAAAATCTAATGCATGTTACTATTCATAAGACTTATGGGATAAAGTATAAGCCAATGTTAACTAAAGGTTATTTGTTTATCATACAGGTTATGCAAATTTTAGGGTACTATCAACCATTGTCAAGTGAATTAAAAATAATATTCTTATCTTCTACTATTTTATGAAAACTTAAAGAAATATTGAATATTACAAGAAATAGATTTGAATTCATCATCCTTGATTTAGTACAAGCTTGCATCAATGATAATCGAGTTTTATTCTGCACATATATTACTTAATTTTAAATGATCTCATTTTAAACATTTATAAATTCCTTTTGTTCTACTTGTATAGTTTATTTTTAAAATATTATAATTTTTAGTATTTTAATTTGTTTGGGTGCAGATGTCATTGGATACATTTCAAAACTTAGATATTTAGAAATTATTGGAATAGAAAAAAAAGAGAGATATTGAAACACTCATTACTTAGTAAGTATTTAGATATCTATAATTTAATATTTATAAATTTTGATAATGCTTACAATACTTTTATATTTGTATTAATATTGATTATCTTTAATAAATTTATAGTGAGATTTCTTCTAAAATCATGCTTTGAGGTAATGTTGGAGAGAAATTTGATATGTATTTATTTGAAAGCAATGATGTCCCTTTTATTATCATAGTAACTTCTACAACAATAAAAAATTTAAAAGGTTTTTTTAGTTTATTTAACTTATAAAAAAATATATGAAAAAATATATTCAAAATAAATTATTAATCTAATTTAATTTAAATGTATTATAGGAGCTGTGATATTTTTTACAAACAGTGATAGCAAAATATATGTAAACCTTGAAAATAAAAATATAACCAAATTATTTTAAAATAGTTTGGTATTTTGCTACTCATAAAAGGTAGAATAAAATAAGTAAATAATTAACATACAAAATTTCAATACTAATTAAATTCTATAATTTTATAAATTGTAATTATTATTTAATAGATTATATTAGATACAACTCAATATAAGAAGATGAAGAGTTCAAATATGTATTATGTTTTAATGAATATATAAGATGAAGAGTTGCAATGAATGTTTTTAAATATATCATATTAAATTTAAGTAATTAAAATAATAATAATTAAACTCTAAGTAATAATAGACTTTTATTAAGAGAATGAATATATAAAATGAAGAGTTGCTTTAAATATTTTTAAATATGTCATATTAAATATAAGTAATTTGAAGGAAATGAAGGATTTTGATAATTATAATTAAAATATAAATTAATAATAAAACTACTAAATTTCTTAAACATATTATTTAATTTTTAATAAAATACCTCCAAAATAATAAGAATAAATACAAATGAAAAGTATTCATAAATAATGTCATTGATACATTCTTCTAAAACAAGTAAACTTAACATGTAAGATAAATAAAATATTAAAAAAATAATATTATTTAATAAATATATCAATAAAATTCTAATTATTATATAATATGTTATATTAATTTTAACTAAAAATAACCAAATACATTTAGTTATTATAATAAAAAAATATCTATTATTAATAAATAAAATAATTCTTCCATATCAGCATATAACATAGTATATTCATTAGTTTATTTATAAGCTTGTAAGCTAGCTCACGGAATAGCTCATTTATGAGCTTATTAGCTAGATTGTTTATTTTATTACCTTTATAGAATTCATTTTATTGTCTAATATTAGTGTTGACCTTGACTTTTCATACGTGCACTACAACTTTGGGTTTTCTTTGATTCGGCTTGGCACAGGTCCCCGATGCTGACCCTGATTTGCACACCACCTTTTAGCTTCACCTGAGTGCTCTGAACATGCAAGCACATTACATTTTTCTTGTGGAAGGTAGAGCATATAACATGTGTTTCGTGATATGCGGAGCATATAGTGCTACATGCTGCACATGATTAGTGGACATACACATAATGCATGGCCTTTTCCTATGCAAGTCTAATATGCTTCATATATCATTATGCATTTATGCCCCAAATGATACTTGCTTGATATATGGCACACATCCTAAAGCACTCACATTGTATGGTACGTATAGGTCATTTTTACATTATGCTCAGTATATATTGCTATATGTTGCACATATAGCCTTTTTCTAGACTATATGCTATGCATATAACACTATATGTTATGCATATAACACTATATATTGCACATATCCTGCATAATTTTCTAAAATCCTACATTTTTGTCAATTCTTTGGCAACCCACAACGCTCAATTATAAATATATGCCTTGTATTTATGGAAAAGAGGTTCAAAATTAATTAATTAAACCTAAACTTTACCAAATTGATTAATCACTTAATTAAATAATTAATTTATGATTAGTGACTAATTAATCCTCTCTTAAATCCCTAATCATGTTTTGGAATCAAGTTAGAAGCTAATTCTACTTTGGTGAGCGTAGAATGCTTATTCTTGTTCTCATTTTCTCTTTGATTTCATTATGGGTTTGTGATTTTTTCTTTATTTTTCATTGATTGGCTTCAAGCATGAATATAATAGTAGCATGCATAGCTTTCTTGTAACTTGAATGATATGTGACAATCACATATTTATCTAGATTTATGATTTGATTTGTGTTTTTACCTAAAAATGCATTTTTCTTCATTTTTTGCATGCTATGTGCTGCACACAACACACTATGTGCACCATACATAGCTTACATGTGGTGCACATCCCTGTATGTGTGGCAAACATAGTTGCCAAATTTTTCAGAAATTTAATTTTTTCATTCTTTGTCACTTGTTTTGCTTATTTTTTGATGCCTATCAAAGTTTTCAGTAGCATTAATGGTTCATAGTAACCTTAATTATTTGAATTCATCATCCATTAATCATACATCATTAATTTTAGCTTTAAAGTTAATTTTCAAGTTAAATGCTTCTTTAATTTGTTGATTCATTACTATTGATATGATTGGCTTGGATTGGATGTGTTTACCATCTCTAATTGATATTTGAATGATGTTAATCCTCGAATTCATTATCGCATGATCAATTTCACTTGATTTTACCATTAAATCATCTAATTTGCTTATTTTCTCAATCAATGCCATTTTAATTGTGATTTATTTATCACTTGACATGATTAGCTTAATTGAATGTTGATTTATTTTTGAGTGATGCCACATGTGATCTTACAAAAGTCTAATTATGCTATTGATCAATTTTACCTAAAATTGATTGATTTCTTCATGATTTCCATGATCTGACTTATGTTTATTATTGTATTTTTATGATTGTTGCCATTATATCCATTAGACTTTGGCCCGTGATTTATGCTTTCATATGGCATCAAATTAGTCATTTAGTCTTAAATTTCATTTATTGCTTAATGATTATTTATCTTTTTTACATTTTCTATTCATGCATTTTTGGCTCATACTGCCTGAGATCATGTTTCTCAAATAGAGGAGATATTTGTCGCACCCTAATTTTGGACCGGCTTGATCCAGATCGATTTAGGAATGTTTCTGGGCTAGTTTGGGTTAGCTTCAGGCCAATCCAAGTTGATTTAGGGCTTTCTAGGTCATTCTGGGCCAACTTTGGCCGTTCCAGGGTGCCTCTTGGGCATGTGCATATGTTTTTGGTGCATGTGCATATGTTTTAGGGCCTTAGCATATGTTTTTAGGGCTTAGCATATGTTTTAGGATTTCATACGCGATCGCATATGTTTTGTGCATAAGTCATAGGCGATCGCATATATTTCATAAATCATAGGCGATCGCATATGTTCTTTAGGGCAGACACATTAAACCCTAATTTTGGCCTTTTGGCAAGGGGTGGCAACTTCAATTACGAAAACCCTAATCCCGATTAGCATCTGGCGGCCGTCAAACGCAAATTGACAATCCAAAACCTTAATTCCTTTAATCCTAAACACTTAGGACTAATTAATTGGCACTAAATCAATAGA